>QOCX01000412.1:0-102228 GCA_005959815.1 Sarcophaga bullata | reverse complement strand
GTTTAAAAGGAAATCTCGAGGTATTTTAAAAAGTGTGTAATGCGACGCCTACTCGTTGCGATTAGTTGTACATTTTGAATAAAATATAAATTTATATAAATATAAATTGTTCTTGTATCATCGTATTAGTGATCGGTTGAATTAAAATTAAAATTTTTGATCATTAACTAACCGACGACCAAACAATCCCCGAACAGTCGCAACGGATAAGGCTTTCATAATACACTTTTTAAAGTACTGGCAACTCTTAAGAATTTTGTAAAAAAGCAAAATTTAATAAGCTCGGCAATAATGTTGAGCGTCATTCAGGCTATTATAACGGTTTTTGCAAATTCTTGCCCAGACACGAGTTAATATCAAATAATTGTAAAGAAATTTAATTAAATAAAGTAAATAGTTTCAAATATATTAGAGGAATTTAAAAACCGAAATCAAATTTTACGATTTTAAAATAAAACGTGAAGCATTTTGAGGATATGAGCGATTTTTTTATTGGCCATTGCTGTGCTAAAATAATTTGCAAACGTCAATCGAAATTTTATTGCTCTCGTAAAAACACATAATTATCAAAAAATAATGGAATTTAACACTTCGATAAATTTAGAAAGATTGGAAGAACAGTTGTTTGTGTATAAACCGAGTTTAAAATCATCCAAGTATAGGGAACATGTAAGTGAGAAATTGCGCAGCCAATTGATTGAATCAAAACCAGTAGTGAGTATACAACCCATGGATACAGAATGTGAAAACCTTATGAAAAGTCTCAAACAAAGATTAATGCTGCTACAAGATATTCTGGTACCGAAACATCAGCTACAAAATGCGACTAGAAGAGGAAAAAATATTACTGAATTGAATTTATCGTCAGATTCTAGCGACGATGAGACCTTGAGTAAAATAATGGCCAAGAGAAATAATTTAGAAAAGCATATAGGAAAAGGAAAAGTAAAAAGTACAGGACCAAACTATACTGACAGTAGGAAACCAAGGGAACGAAGACTCAGTTATAAAAGTTATTCTAGTTCGTCAACTTCCAACTTACGAAACTATAATACAAAGTGTAACAGTAGACAGGAACACACTGTGTCTACGTCTGGTGTAGTATTACATCATAATGATGACTTGCCTTTGGAAGACATTAACTCAACGCCTACACTTCACATAAAAATACCGTCTTTACATAGAGGCAATATTCATTATATTGTCCTAGATAGTCTAAAATTTGCTCGCAGAGTCTTTGATTATCGGGCGAAAGAGGTTAAACAACAAAGTTTAATATCGGAGACCAAAATTAAAAAATCTAATCAGACGCAGGTTAAAACATCAATATTTCAACAACTCTCTCAGCAGGGTGAAGATTCGGAACTCTCGCAGCTTATACAAGATGTAATGGCGGAAGCTTGTAAGGATGAAACATTAGAGGCCACAAAGGCTTTAGAAAATATTAACAATAATCTAATAGCTAATTATGATTCCAATACAAATGGTTCCATTTTATCGTTTTCACAATCTTCACAAGAATTTTTGTTGTCACAAAATTCTCGATCGAATTCTGAGATAAGTTCTGATAAAAATGACAACGTCGTCAAGAAATCACGTAAATATATGAAACGATCAAATGGGCAAAAACCAAATTACCCACCGAAGAAAAGAGGACGTAAACCAAAGAAAAATAAAGTTTCTTGCGAAGATTCGTGTCCTCTACAAGCCCAACTACCTACAAAAAGTAATTTAGCCAAATATGTGGAATATTTTGCAAACGATTGTGATCAATTAATGCCCGGCTCTTCTACACCGGCAGCGTCTTCAACAATGTCACAACCGTTAGTTTCCTCAACGACACATAATTTTGAGGTTACTAATCAGCAGCAGCAACATCAACCAATTACATATTACATCGATGGCGATTGGATTAACGGGGGTCTTTGCCAATTAGTGCCCTCGAATGGCATGTCTGTGGATGTCAGACAATTGAATGCTGAGGATATCAATGTACCATTTCAAGATTTTGTAAGTAATTTTATTTTAAAATTTAAATTAGAATTAGTTGTGTAACTATTCTTTAGTATTATTATCAAATTAATGATTTAATGATAATATTTAATTAAATTTACATAATACAATGTTATATTTTTCGAGTAGAACGAATTTTCGCCATTAAATTTAAAAACAAAATTTGATTCTTCGCTTTTACATACTAGAACAGAAGCAAATTATGCGCTCGACACAATGCCCAGTACAAGAATCATTATATAATTAATGGATTCTATACCCTGATTCAGTATCCATTTCATCCTATACTGTACTGTTCTAACAAATTATTGTTAGAACTACGATTCAGAAATAATTTTTCTACTTGCTGCTATGTATTTAACTCCTTGGACTTTCTCTACCCCATAAATTCATAATGATCAACTTATTACAATTTATATTTGTATTTACATACATACTTGCTGCTAAAATATTACTTTACTTTATTATTCATTTCTTTTCGATTCATTTTATTGTCATTTTCTTCGCCCACAGAAACTTTTATCTGGAAGCAGCCAGATTACTAAATAAAAAAATCGCCAAATTAAAAATTATCTTTGATTAAATTTACAATAAAAAATTATAAAATTTTAATACAAAGGAGATGCTAATACACAATTCACATTTCAAAAATTAACTTTATATTGTTTTTATATGACTTAATAATTACAATTTATTAACTTAAAATAGGAAATACGCTTAAAATTGTTTATCCTTAAGAATAGTTGAGTATGGCAACAGGTTTTGAGCATGTGGTTATAGAAATTACTCATAACATATATTATTGTTTAATTCTCATTTAGTTAATGAATATTTTTGTATATGTATATTAATTTAATTTCTGCCAGTTTTAAAAGGGTGCTCGTCTTTGCACTAGACACAATTGTTAGCAGGGTTTTACTTAAAACTCTGAGTGCAGACGCATTGCAGCATTGCTATTTATTTGAAAGCATTAATCTAACATTTGATTTCTCAATGTTTTGTTAATGTAAATAGTTCAATGCTTCAGTGGGGTATGGCTTTGCATATCCAGTGCGTAATTTTTGAAGAAATGGGAATGAGGCTGTTGCACAAGGTGGATTGCGGTCGATTGGCCAGCGTATCACTTAAAAACGCCTTTTATTCCCATATTGATCATAAATTTCTTAAGAAGAAAAAGTTAATTATTATAATATATTAATATAATCTTAATATATTATTTCCTTTAAGGTAAACTATATTGATAATAATTCTGATACAGGGAACAACGCTATAGCCCGAGTTTTGGATAATGGTAATGCCTTACCTATTTCTGTTCCATTACCCATAGCTAATGTAGGCATTCAAAATTTAATACAAAACCAAACAAATAAAAATTCTGAACAGTCTATGCAGTATTCGTCTGTACCCATTATAAATATTCAAATTCCAAGTATACCAAACAACATTGGACCTTCTTTGCCTCCACCAGCTCATTCAAATGCTGAAGTCTTAGATCTCACACTTAAATCAAAAAACAGTGTGAATATTGTTTCCTCCGAAATTGTTAATACTACCAAAACATCTAATGGAAATACGGGTAATTACATTCCAAATGCGGAAGAAAATTGTTTACCTTTAGATTTATCAATAAAAAGCTCCGAAAATAATTGTGTACCTGGTGTTGCGGACAATCAGGATGATGACTTTATACGACGTCTCATCGAGACAAGCGATTTTGATTATAGTTCTGAAGATTTGAAAAAGGGATGTAATTCAACAATTTCATCGTATGATACCGGAAAATCGTTTAAAGCTGCCTTAGATATGCCACTTCTAGACATTGATGAGACAGATTTGGATCAATTGGTAAAACATTCCACAACTTCAAATAATCACAATAGTAATGAACGGAGTAATTTAACGGGTAAATTATAATAAATATTTATCATAAATATTTTGTTTATGAAACATTTTTTTAATTATTAGCAGATAATTGTACTTGTGATAATATTACAAATATTAATAATTCTAATTATGGTTCAATGGCAGAAGAAGGTTTATCTATTGAAAACACTTTGCATTTTTCTGATCACTCAACTAAGGAAATTTTCGATCAACTATTAGATATCGGACCCGTTAATACATTAATTCATAACAAAAGAGATTCAAAGTATAAAGATTTAAGCGAGTCCGAATTTTATCACAGTGATATTCAAAACTCGATGATGACTGACATTGAGAACACTGAAATAAACATGGTATAGCATAATTTCTTGCAAATCATACAAAATTACAAAATTATTTACCCTTTTTTTAATTCAATTGCATAGCCTCAAATACCAGAAGATACTTCCAATGAAATTGAAAATAATGAAGTCGATATTGGTACAACAAAAGTAAGTGAATGTCCATTAACTAAACGAATCAATATTTTAGTTTTTGTATTTTACTTGTTTGTTGAAGGCCCATTTAGAACAAAACAACATTGTAGATGAATGTAAAGATTATGAAACAGCTCCCTCTTCACCCTTTTCAAAAGAAATCAACATATGCGAAAAGGCGGAAGATCTTAATGTTTCAAAGTCATCAGAAATGTCTTTAAATTTAAAGTTTTCTGATGCAGAAGAATCAATTGGATTAAATAGTCCAGAATTTGAGAGAAAAATAAAATCTCGAAATGATTTAAATGCAAAATCGACCAATACAGATAAGTTAAATATAAATAAAAATAAGTTCTCTCAATCTAATGATATGGAAGTGGAAAAAACAAAGAAGTCAACTAAAAATGAAAATAAAACCGCACATTTCAACGAAACGGAAGTGCAAAATGAAAAACCTATTGTTGAAAATAGTTGCGCAGAATCTAATTCTAAGTTAAATGTAAAAGAAAACAATAGCAATATTGTATTTTCTGTGGCAAAAATAACTTTAAGTGAAGATGATAATATTTATACAGATAGTGATACCGCTAGTGGGATATCTTGCGATAGCATTGGTATAAATAAAAATGCTTCCATGGAAACCTGTACAAATAATTTCGATTCAAATTTTACAAATAATGTTAATAACACAAAAATAGATAATTATCCCTGTCATTTGAATAATCAAAACGATGCTATTGGTAATCAAGTTAAAAATTTAAACATTTATGCCGAAGATAGCTTTTGTAGCTGTAATGAAGTTTTAAGCAATAAAGATACTAACTTTGAAAATTCTTTAGTTAATTTAACTAAGAATAAATGTGAAAATGAAACTATAAACACAAATATTCCTCAGCAATTGTACTGTCAAAGTAATGATATTAAAAATAAATCAAAAAGTTTAAATTCTTCTAAGAACATTGTTTCTAATAACATTGAAACTGTAAAAATTAAAACGAATGCTGTAATACCTTTAAATAGTGAACAAGAAAAGAAATCAAACGAAATTGAAGCTTTCGGTTTGTAGATTTAAAAAAATATACAATATATTCTAAATTACATAAATTTTCTTGTTTTTAGGTGCAAAGAAAACATCGCCTTGTAGATTAGTTTCATCAAAACACTTCACACTTTTAGATTTGGAATCAAAATTAGAAGATCCATTAGACTTTGAAGAAGATTTGGATGATGCATTATCGTTAACAACTTCATGTTTTGAGTAAGTAATCCACAACACGGAGCACTGAATTATTTTATAATAATTGTATATGTCTTTAAGTTCTTCAGATGATGATCGCTTTTTGGATTCAGTCGCTGATAATGCCATGTTAAAACAAACACCAGAAGAAACGACTTTAGAAAAATCTGTAACAGAAGCTTTATTAGAAAATTCAGTTAAACCTTTTAAAATACCGAAAATTCAAAACCCAAATCCAATTGATGCAAAAACAAACGAACCAACCTTAGGCAATACAATTGTATCAAAAACAACTTTCACCAATATGGGAAAAATTACAAGAACTGTAACAAATACTGCTGCACAACATCCACCATCAACAAATATTCAAATAAGTTCAAACGAAATGGTCGTAAAGTCAGAAAATGAAATTAATCAACATGAATGTCTAACATCTTGTCCAGAAAATACTTATACAAATTCAAATGCTTTAAAAAATTTATTTGGTGTTACTTGCTTACTATATTTGGTGGACGAATGTACTGATTCTACAAGTTGTAAATTATCTCACAAATTAAATGATCCACGCATAGTTTTTCAGCGTCTAAGTAATTTAAGCAAAGAGAATATAAATATAAGCTATCAAATTCATTATAATAATATAAAATTATTTCATAAGTACTTTAAGACTTTTTGTGCCTATTATACTACGAAAAATGATCGCATAAAACTGTTAAATATGATAAATGATTGCGAACGATATCCAGAATATGCTCAGTTTATTATTGATATATATGAAGGGCTACTCAAAATTGGACTGAGTCGCCCTAATGCCTGCCGTCTAATCTTAAAACGGAGTAGAAATACATCAGCCCCAATATTAGATGCGCTGGTCGCAATAATATTGCAATCAGATTGGACCATGTTTACGGACTATATTGAGAAATATACACAAGAAACGTACAAATACAACTTCCGTCTTAGAGTTCTAGAACAAATGGCACCAGCAGTTTTAAATAGCACTGGACCTCATTTAAGGCAAATCTTTGGTAAATGTGTTCAAATTCTACATTGTGAAGACACTGGCCTCTTGCCAAATTCCCCATTACTTATACAGTGTATTGCGCTTTTAACACAAACGTAAAAATAGTAGAATAGCAGATAATTAAAGATTTTAATTCTGTTAAGACGACAAAAACGACGGTATGTAAATTATTATATTTCTAATGTTATATTTTAAAGAAAACGAATTGAGTTTATTTTTTCTTTTAATTACAGAATTACCTTATGGAAGGTATTTAATTATATTTTTTTAATTTGTTAAATTTACATTTTTTTATTATTAATTTTAATGATTTATTTTAAATTCAATTTATTAAATAACATAATTTGTTGAAATGAATTCACTTTTTTATATCGAATATGTCTATATAAATCTATGCGTAACCGAAATATATTATTTAAAAAATATAGAAGCAATTTTTTAATAAACTAAATAAATGGAATGAATAGTTGAAATTGGTAATTATAAAAATTATTTCTTGTACGTAACAGGACAATAATTATAAGCGCAAAAAATCTAAAAATTTAATCAGTTCGACAGAGTCGTAATAAACCAATAATTTTTCAGGATACGAGTTTGTTTGCCACAATAGAATATTTTAATAATTTAGTTACATTGAATGCTTTAAAATAACAAAACAATAAAAACCCATGAAACTTTTCATCTAAAATAAATCTAAACATTTAAGATCGCTATATTAATGTGGGCAAAACAAAAGTAACAAATTAGCTTAACATTTTCTAGAATACGTTTCAGATTATAGTTTTTCAAAAACTACATTTCAATATTTGAATGTTCTATCAAAAATGCTTGATTGTGCCTGCCTATCATCAGAATTTGTTGATTTTCTATATACACGCGCAAATATTCCGATTGTTTAATGAGTTGATAATTAATTTTCTTAATATATGTACATTCAATAAAGACTAAAAAATAAATAAGAATAAAAAAACGCAGTTCATGAAAATGGGTATATAATACAGGTAACTGTTGAGAAAACAAAATAATTTTCGTTAAAGTGATCGTTTAGTTTATTGCGCATAGGCCAATTTACAACATAATTATTTATCTTTAGCTAAATTTTTGTTTTGTGTTAATTATAATGCTATTGAAACTGAACCTTGTTTTTGGACATTACGGTTATTCTATTTGATTGAACAGCACTGTATGTATATCTCAATGCATGCATTCAACATACGTGATACGGGTGTATGTGTTTAACAACACTATCGAAATATTAAACAAATATGTTTTGACGAAATTGTGTTTTTTAAGTTAATTTTTTATACGCATTTGCAATTTCTGGTTTCAGTCTAAAGCACGTGTACACAAACAACAAGCCAATTAAAAACCCATTGTAGGTCTTTGAATTTCATTAACGTATCTTTCCAATAAGTTCAATGAATACCATTTCGGTAAATAATTTTCTGTTTGTCATGTTTCATTCTCATCGGCACACGCATGTATTATTTGAAAATAAATTTAACAATTCTTAGAAATAAACAATCTATAGCAGTATTTGTGTTATAATATACAGATATTTTATTTAAAAAAAATATTTTATCACTGTTTTTGTTCTCATACAATTCAAATAATAATGTATTGGCAATTTTTTGTTCTTGTTATTCAATTTATAAAAAAAATTCTTTATCTAAAACCAAATTTGTTTTAATATAAAAAAATAAAATATTTGAGTTCATAAAATACTTATAAACAATAAAAATACAATCATCAATGGTAACTGGTCTAAATAAAGAAGAGACCTGACTAGATTAAGTCACCTTTTTCATTGACCTTAATAACTTTAACACTGTCACTATTTTCGGCCAAAACTTCATCAAAAGTCTTTCCCTTGGTGTTAGCAAACCATCCAAGATTATCAATGATCAAATGATTGACCGAACAGCCATCACATTGTAATATAACAACACCACTTGTATAAGCTACCTCAGAGACTTGTTTTACATTACGTGTATTGCAAAGATTACAGCGATATATGATGTCTACTTTGCGTGACATGCGTCGATAGTTCTTAAGAGTAGTTGGTGATATTGAGCCCGTAGATGAGTTGGTGGGAAATTTATTGCCTGTAAAAACAGTAGCATCTAATATTGTCCGGGGTATAATCAAAGGCTCCTTTGGTCTCTTTTCTGCATTGCTGTTTGTACAAGTTGTATTTGCGGCTCCTGAATTAGCGGCATTATCCACTGGTTGAGTGATATTAATGAGCGCGTTTTGTCCATTTTGCCGAAGGTAGTTGAGTGTTCGAGAATTGAAGATGTTACGTAACGTGTTCATGGTTGTTAATATTTACAAAATTCATTACGATTTTAATTTGGATGTTCTTTTTTTCTTATATATAATATATACAATAAACCGTATTTAAGCAGATATAATGTTAAAGTAACTTTGTTCCAACCACTTTCTTCTTTCTCCAATCGAATACTACGCTATAACAGTATGAAAATAAAAATAGAGTTAAAAAAAGAAAAAAACACAATCAGCTGATAGGCTTACCAAGCTTTTGCAACAGAAAAATGTCAATATTCATGTACCGTATTATTCCAATAAATAAAAATTAATTTATAGCTATTTGAACTGGGTGACTACAAATATATATATAATTCCCGATCTCACTCCTATTTATTTTAAGGATAGGCAACACCACCATCTAACCTTTTGTAAACAAACATCATATGTTGAATGCAAACAAAGCACCATAACCCCAGAAACTGTTTTTAAAATATAGTTATTAAAAGCTAATTTTAGTCATTCATAATGTATTTTAACAAATTAACCCGCTTTGTAACCATTAATATTGCACAATCAAATTTCGGAAAACATGTAAATGCTGTAAGGAAATCCAGTAATTATAAAAGACCTCAATTAAGAACGAAAAGTGATGAATTGATTGAAATAAAAGAAACGTATTTCCGAAATCGAACAGAGTTAAATAATTCGGATTGGAAAACTGTAACAGATATTTTAATAAATAAATATAAACATATTAATAAAAACAATGTAGATGCAGTTATAGTTGGTGTATGTAATGATTCAGAACAATTGTTGTTGGCAAAAACTTATATAAAACATTTACTGGAAAATGGAAGGCAGCCAAATGAGGCAACGCTAGGAAAATTACTGAGAGTATATAATGCCGCATATCATTCTCGTGGCGGAACTCAAGATGCCTTAACGAGGGAAGAACAGGAAGAAGTTTTGGAGATATGTACAAAAATAAGAAATAAACACGATATTTTGGATTCTTTCTCTTGTGAAAATCTTATTCATGGTTTAACAACTACTGATAAATGGAGAGATGGTCTAGATTTATTAGAAATGATGAAAATAACTAACAATACTCCTACTTTACCAGCTTATACTGAATTAGCTATTAAAGCATTTGCCGAAAACGATTTATCTTTGGGATGGCTGTTATTGCAACAAATGCTTGAACATCGCAAGCAGCCAAAGTGTGAAATATTTTTAGCATTATTAAAAACGATTCAAAATAATCATTTCGAAAACTTTCTCACAGAATTTGAAAAGCTTTTAATATTGTTGGAAACACATGAAATTGTTATAACCGAAAAGGTCGTAAATGCTTTAGTAGATATTTCACAAAAACATCCGAATTTAATGAACATAACTCGCACTAACCTAAAGCGTTTTGGTCAATGTTCGTCCTGTGATTTGCACATGAAAAATGTTTCACTAAAATATGAAGATTTTAAAAAGTTGCAAGATTCCTTCTTACAAAAGGTATTAATACGTAACGACGTCTTTCAAAAATCTACACCAGAGGAAATTAAACAGTTTTGTAATTATGTTGACCGTACAGGACCTTATGACTGCGTTGTAGACGGGCTTAATGTTGCATATTCTATGGGCAGCAAAAAGCCTGCACAGGCATTGGCAAATTTGGTAAGTAAAAAAATGTACTTTTTTATAACAAATAAAATCATTTTAATTTAAACAGTTGGCCTCTGTAGTGAAATATTTTCAAAATAAAAACAAACACGTTCTGGTATTAGGACGAAAACATATGAATAATTGGCCAAGGAAAACAATGCAATATGTTAAGGACAATGCAGCTGTATTTCTTGCAAATGATATGTAAGTGATTCTATAAATTTTAATTTTTTCATACATACATACATACATACATAACTGGTCATTACAACCCTTCAGTCAGGATTAAGACTTAGCTTCTTATGATGTTTGTGTTAATTTTATTCATGAACGGCGGAACCTACAGTTTAAAGTCGACTCTGAACGACAGATTTTGAGAAACTTTTTCGTGGCAATTTTTTTCACTCTCAGAGTTTTTGCCAGAAATCTTCTGAGAGGAAGTCGACGAAGAAATATTTTTTCATTATTTCGTTGTGATGTCTGATCTTACGTCTACAGAGTACACGCCTAATAAGGTGTCACACTACCTAGACTACGGCGATTTCAAGTTTTCTTCCTAAATTATTTCTCCTAAAATTTTAAATTACTCTTATTGATTGTTAAAAACATATAAAAGCTAATATAATACTAATATAAAAACTAATATTTTTCAGCTCCCAAGATGATCCATTTCTACTGTATGCAACTTTGAAAAGTGGGCAGACAACCGATTTTTTTTCTCGAGATCTAATGCGACAACATGCTCATCTCCTGGGCCCTGAAATTAAAACTTTATTTCGAAGATGGCAACAAGAGCATCAATACTCACTCGTAACACAGACAGGCAGCGGTAAAATTATTGTAAAAGAACCAATTCGTTTTTTAATATGCGCTCATAAAGTGGAAAACACTTGGCATATACCATATAAAAAAGAATTTACACAACATGTTGCAGATGACTTCGATGTACCTGACCAATGGCTATGTTTAAAGTTTTTGCAATAAATCGAAAATTTGTAATCTTCTTTTGGAGATTCGAACACACCTGTTAAAAAATAGAGTGTTATTGTGTTTTTCCTACTTATTATAATTTTTTCTTACAAGGAAAAGAAAAATTTAATTGAGTGCATATTGAATTTTTAATCAAAACTTTTTATTAGTTTTTTTTTTTAACAAATTCGGTGAAAAATTTACTGTGTATTATATTAAATTGTACAATTAAAAATTTATTAATTGCAAAATGGCAAGTGAAAATGTTGAAGATTGGGATCAACCATTACCAACAACAAGTGAGAAAAGTGACGATACTGAAGAAGGACTAACTGCCGAAGAATTGCGTCACAATAAAAATCTTACTAGACTCAAAAATTATGTAGAGTTAATGGCTTACAAACCAGTAGCGCCAGTAAAAGCTAGTCCCCATACAGAATCTCTAGCCCAACCTAGAAGAAGAACTTTAATTGACAATTCAAAACAATTTTACGATTTTATGGATCCTCCACAACGAGGTGAGCGATTAACGCGTTTAGCTGCCAAACATGAAACTATTACCATTGAGTACGTACACATAAAGATAAAAAGTTAATATGAATTAACTCATATTTCTTTTAAAACTTCATAGACAACTAGAAGAAGTTCTTCGAACACAAAAGACAAAAGAACGTAAAAAAGAAGACTTTATGAAACGTAAGCAGGAAATTTATTACGATCTCCTGACTAGGTTGGAGCACCAGTGCCGTGCACAGTATTTGAACGTTGTGCTAAACAAGTTTTCCAATTTTATAGCTAAACTAGCAACAACAATGCATATCCCTCCTACACTCATTGACCCTTACGCGCGAATGCAGCGCGGAATATTTTGCAATATTCTTTTGTCAATTGGGGTCCAACCGACACATCATGCAGCGATTTATTACAATACCAAAGAAGGAAGCGAATATGAAGTGTGTCACAAATTATCACATGCTCTTCTTAGTATAATTATTAAGGCATTAGATTTAGCGTCAACACGTAATCCAGAAGATAATCAACCTATCGAAGTTGACTTCAATATGGACAACTATGTAAAGGAACGCTTAATGTGGGCAGCCGAAAAGAAAATACAGCATAAAAGTAAATCAAAGGCGGAACCAAAAGATATAGACAAAAAGTTAGAAAAGTGTATGTTCAATTTTTAATATTATTGTTAAAATATTTTGCGCTATTCAATAAAAATTTATGTATGCGTATCTAAAAGATATAATTTCTTTTTGATTAAAAATGAAATTATCATAGTGTGTGTAGTACGAAAACATACTAGAAAACAAAAAATTTTTATAATCCCCCAATATAAGCCAACAGTGCTATCATCTCATAGTGAGTGAAAATATCTTTAAGAAGAAGCTATACGCATCTGGAAAGGAGAAATAGTTTATATTTTTATAAAAATTTCTTGATTAAATTAGGATTTAAATGTAAAATGATTTGTCGGCTATGTTTAATTGATATTCCAAAGGAGTCCAGTATAAAGTTATATGAAAATGTGGATCCGAAAACCGAAGCAATGGAAATGGTTAAACTGATTGAAAAGTATCTGGAAATCGAAGTAAGACAGTCTTGACTATTTTTGTGTTGGATTTTAATTGATATAAGTACTTTATATATGCTTTACCAGATAAAACATAACGATGTTGTTTCGACAATTATCTGTCAGGATTGTTCTGATCACTTGGAGGAGTTCCATAAATTTTCACAACAAGTGGCCAAACAACAACTAACGCTGCGTAATGAATTTCTGGATGTAAATCTTAAAAAAGAGTTTAATTTTGATGACGACAATGATGTCTGGGACAATGATGATCCCGAGGATAAAATACATACAAAGGCACAAGATAATACCCAAGAAATAACTGTCACATGTCCAATTGATGTTTTCAAAGATGAGAGCAATAATGATGAGGATGATGAACAAGAAATGCCTACTGAGGATTTACTCGATACGAGTGTAGACAATGATGAGAAGGATATAATTGCACCAGATAGTGTAGCCATGAATGACCTCAACAGTCAGCACTCATCTGATGGTAAGATTGAAATAACTTTATGTAAGTTCAACGTTTGGGAAAAATCTTTGTAACAAAATATCGCACAATAGTATCAAGTGTGTATCAAGAGATTTTGGAGAATTTTAAAATAAATAGGGATTACTGAGCTGTCTTTCTTTGAAAGGCTTACAAAATAGTTGACTACATTAACATGTAAAATATTTAGACCGACTACTTTATAATATAAATCGCAAACATAGACACCCAGCTATTATGATATTATGATGTTTTTTTATTATACATTTATTAGTATTAAAAATACTTTAGCATTTAGACATAATTAATTATTCTTATGTATATGTTTTAAACCTAACAATGTTTACACATTTTCTTGAAAATACAGTATCATTTCTTTCATTTTTAATATCCGGTAAAGAATTAAATAATTGAAAAACCTTCTAGAATGATGATCTTTGTATTAGTGTTAAAGTAACCCTCTGTGTTCTGAAATCATAGTAATTTCTGTATTGTTGACTATTACCCATATCTTTTATCTGCTTACATAGATATTCTGGCGCTTTTTACATATTACATTTTAGAACTATTCTATTTTGTTTTATTTTACAAATTTTACATTCTTTACAATTGTTTTGTATTGCTACACATGTGTATAAAATTGTTGAACCAAATTCAAAATGGGGCTTAATTACTTTATTATAAATATTTATCGCTTAAGTTTTCGAAATTTTGCTTCTTATTCTTTTAAGAAAACTGATTTTCATTCCAATCTTTTTGCACTTATAATCAATATATATTCGTTAAATTTGAGCTGTTTGTCTGTTATAAACCAGCGCATATATGTAATAACTGCTAATCCTACAATTTTTTATATCTATAGACGATGTGCCACTAATAAAACTGAAATCAGTTAGAAAGTCTTCTCAAAAAAAGAAACGAAAAAAATTAACTATAAAATCTAGTTTGGATCGTAAAGAAAAAAAACCAATTCAGAAAAAGTTATCAGCACAGAAAGAAGTTGCTATGCTAATGGACTTAATATGCGATATTTGTCAAGCCAAAGTTGACACATGGAAAGCCTTAAGGGAACATTTCTTATTTGCCCATACCAAAACACCCTATATTAAATGCTGTGATATTATTTACCGTAAACCACGAGCACTTGCCGATCATCTTCAATGGCATAAAGATCCAGAAATGTTTAAGTATGTATACAAATAATAATTAAAATATGCTGGCAAAAGAAATGCATAATATTTATTTTAATAAAAAATTTCAGATGCCAAATTTGTGATCAAAATATGTCCAGTGCACGAAATTTAACCACACATATAACAACGGAACATCCAGATAAGGCAGACATAATCGAGTTTTATGAATGTGAACATTGTTCAAAACGTGTGCGAAATTATAACTTATTAAAGCATTTACGTTCTCACAACAAGGAGAAGGAAGTTGAATGTCATATTGCAATAAAAGGTAAGAAAATACTTATATATTTAGCTGTATATTATATGTGTTATTAATACTATTATCATTAATAATATAATAGTATTATTAATATATGTATGTCATACATAAATACATATGTAGTATATAAAATATGATGTTGGAGAAATTTCGATAAAGTTCTTATAATATTAATATCACATAGGGAAATTAGCAGTAGATATAATTATTAACATACAATTTTGAAAATCCTGATTACTTTTCGTTCTTGGTTGATGCAAATCATGTTTTAAATTTATTATTAAAATCCTAACTAAATGTATATCCCCAATTGAAAGTAATATTACAGTTACAATATTACGTCATTATAAATCTATCAATATTACTTTCTTTAGTAAAAGTGGCTACTCGGATGCACTTTAAATTAATAATTAATTTTTATTTTTCTTTACACCAATATTGTTATAAAGAAGAATGACAATTTCAAAATATATTATATACACTAAAGTACACAATAATTAGTCGTTTCTTTAAATATACATATATTTTTAAATTGAATTTCATATAGATATGCATCAGAGTACCATTTACAACGTCATATCGATACGTTTCATAAGGGAAAAACATTTCATGTCTGTGACATTTGTGGTCGTAAATACAAATGTAAAGATTCATTTAAGAAACATTGTGACGAACATAAGGGCATTGTTGATCCGGCTGTTCAATGTTCAATATGTAATAAATGGCTAAAGAATCTTAACAGCTTACGTATACACCGTTTCGTACATGAGGAACATCCGAACCACTGTGGTATATGTGGAAAAACCTTCAAAACAAAACGTAGCTTAAATAGACACACAGAATACTGGCATAAACTCGATATGAATTTACACTGTAATTTTTGCGAAAAAGTATTTCGTGAAAAACGCAATCTAGACGAGCATATGGCTATACATACTGGCACTCAACTATATAATTGTCCACATTGTGGCAAAGAATCACGTTCAAGATCAAATATGTATGTACATGTGAAAAGAATGCATCCAAACGAATGGTGGCAATCCAAAATGAAACGCTTAAATTTAAGTACTAACAACAACGATAAATAATATTTTGACAATTTAAATTAAAATAGTATCACTTTACGTTCAACAAAAACTGTTCTCAATATACATAGACTTTCTTAGTCTTTTTCGTGAACAATAATTGCATTTATTTTCCTTAACTCGTAATACATTCAATGAAACTGTATGTATTAAATTATTAAAAACATAAAACAAAATAGCTTTCATGTAAATTTTAAAGCCTATATTCTATAAAAATGTACATGACCTAGGGCGTTAATTTAATATGTTCTTTGAAAATAGCCATTAGTTTTTTTCTTTCTTTCTTTCTGCAATATTATCAATATTATTGTATTTAAAAGACACAATTGGAAATATAACATTGATTTAACATGTACATTAGATTTCTTTATATAATGACCTTTCTTTGTTTTAAATTAAATTTTGTATAGATTTTGCTCCGAAACAAACCTAAATCGTCATATACAAAACTTACATAGGAATCGAAAATATCATGTTTGCGATATCTGTGGTCAAATGTTCAAAAATAAAGATTCATTCAAAAATCACTACGCCCAGCATCAAGATATTATTGAACCAGCCGTTCAATGTTCGATATGCCATAAATGGCTTAAAAACAAAAATAGTCTAAGATTACATCGTTTTGTTCATGAAAAACATCCAACACCCTGTGATGTGTGTGGAAAAATATTCGAAACCAAAAATAGTTTGCGCAGACACAAGACATACTGGCACAAATCAGATTTAAATTTCTATTGTAACTTTTGTGAAAAAGTATTTCGAGAACAGCGTAACCTCCAAGAACACATGGCAACACATACCGGTGCACAGCTTTATACCTGTCCGCATTGTCAAAAGGAGTCTCGGTCGAAATCAAATATGTACGTTCATATTAAAAGACAACATCCAGCTGAGTGGTGGAAATCAAAAATGGAACGTGTGAACATTGATTTAAGTGCAGAAAACCCTCAGCTTTTGTCAGAAGGCGGAAAGGAGTTAAAACAATTTTAGTTCCTTTTTTTCCAAATTCTTTTGTTGAAATGTTTTATTTAAACGCAATAAATAAATATGAATAATACAAATAGACTAAAACAAATTTGTTTAAATATGAATAAACCTAATAACAACCAAAATTTTATACAAGACTTTTTAACAGATCGAATAGAATTTTATTTTTTTTTTTTTGTTTATGAATCATAGTACGACTAATCTAAACTAAAGTTAATATTATTGATAGACTAATTCATTAATTAATTAATAATTTTATTTTAATTTAGAACATATGCATACTTATAGACAATGTCACAATGTACGTAGATCGAATACATTTTATACTTACGATGCTGTTAAATGTACATGGCATGTTTCTTTTATGTTAAGTTTTGTTAGATTTTTTATAGAATAGGAAATATATTTATCTTAATAAATTCATATTATCAGTAAAACCAAATAATTTCAAATAAAAAAATCCTTAAATTTTATCTAGATGTGCAACAATATATCGTTTGCGTAATCATATTGCGTCCGTACACAATAATATATATCACCATATTTGTGATATTTGTGGAAAGAAATTCAAAACAAAGACATCATTTCAAAAGCACTACGACGAACACCAGGGCATTGTTGAACCACCGGCTCAGTGTACAATATGCGGTGCATGGCTAAAAAATCAACACAGTCTACGAGTGCACCATCAAACGCATGAGGACACACAATTTGCCTGTGATATTTGTGGTAAATTTTTCAAAACTAAAAAGAATTTAAGTCGGCACAAAGGCTATTGGCATCGAAGAGAGCGAAATCTTTCATGTAGCTATTGTGATAAAGTATTTCGTGAAAAACGTAACCTCGATGAACATATGGCCATGCATACAGATACAAATTTGTATACGTGCCCACACTGTGGTAAAGAATCAAGATCGAAATCAAACATGTACGTACATATAAAAAGGCAGCATCCTGACGAGTGGTGGAAATCAAAACAGAATCGGTATAAAATTAAACCCGAAGATGGAGTCGATGGAAGTAAACTGAAGGGGAAGATTTTTGTAAATAATACTCCCCCAAAGTCGTCACAACAGTCTTCAATTGCGGAAAAATAATTAAGTTTCAAATTTTGTTAAAATAATCAAAAAAAAAATGCTTAATTATGTATCTAAGAATTTGATAAAAAAAATTTGTATCGTATTATTATTTTTTGATTATTAATGTAAATAAATATATACAATAACTATTTTTTTATCCGTCTATTTTAACTAACATAGTATTATATTGTACTGTATTAAAAAAATACATCAACACAAAGACCCAAATAAAGAATGCAATGAGTAAATGTTAGCTTGTGTGTATATGAAAATACAAAATTAAAAACAAGTAGGTTTAAATAAAAATGGTTAGTAATTTTGTTTGTTTCACTTAAAAATACTACTTCCAAATATCTAATTGACCTTCAAAATTATTCGTAAATTAAAAAAGTGAATACTTTGTCTAAATTACTGAAAAAAACGAATTGAAACTTTTATTTGTGAAATATTTACGTAAGTTTCAATATTTAGCATTTTATTTATTTATTTGATACCTAAAGAATCACTTTATCACACTCTACAGTGTCGTTTTAAATCAATGTTACATACAAAATAAATTTTTTATTGTAAACATCCATTTCTTTTGTGAAATGAATATTTATTTTACTTTTATTAAAGTTATATTGTGCATGTTTTTTACATGTTTTAAATACAATATTATATTATGGACACTAACAAAAACTAATCTAGACCTTTAATCAGAGTATACATGCTACATTGACGATTTTTATAACTTTAAAAAGCCAATATACAACTTAGGTTATTGTACATTGTGGTTTTTACTTTTAATTAATTATATGTTCATTTAATTAAAAAAAATACGTTTTACAATTACTTGCTTTAAAAACGTTTACAATTAAAGAAAAAATAAAACAATTATAAAAAATTATAAAATCGTTAAAAATACACTGTTTTTTAAATTCTCTTATATATCATTTGTTGTACACTTTTTTGATATAATATTTTCGATTTTAGTATTAGCCTTGGCCGTTATACGTATCGAATTTAGGTATTGAAAAAACAAATGCTAAGCAACCAAAACGTAAGAGTGAACCGTGTTGTAAAATGGCTGTTCCTTCCCAAGCACCAGTAATCATGGGGGAATCATTATACGGACAACATTTACAATCATGCTTTGGAGGCGGTGCCATTCTAAATTAATATATTACATAAGTACATTTATATATTAGATGTCGATAATCTGAAAAGTTAATATTACAGAATAATTTACATACCTTGCGCTATTATCAAGAACGAAATAATGCCGTTGTATACCTCGTCTTTTATCTAGTATAGCTTGTACTTTTCTTTGTAATGCGACATCTTCATTTTTTAACTTTTTAGCTGGCGTTGGTTCACGTTCCGTAAAGTCGCACGTGTACAATTGACCATTCACCTCGGTGCCATGTTCTGAATAATTAATTAACTCATAGGTTTTTGTAAAATCATCATAAAATATTGTAGCATGTTTTGGAGATATGCGTCGACAGTAACCTATTAGCGACAAATTGACATCAACGCCACAACTTGAATCACCATAGCCGACGTTTAAACTACGATATCGCATAAAAAAAGAGTTGTGTAGTTCAATGTTACTAAACCAACGATTGTCTTCAAGAATATCACCGAGTGGTGTAAGTACAGCACGGGCACGTATTTTTCTTCTTAACAACTTAAGCTCCAGTCGGGAAGCAATTTCAAACGCTTTTTCCTGGTCAGTCCTTTCACGAGGTGTATACTTTTGCTCTTCTTCATCGGCAGCTACAATTGCTGCTGCAGTAGCTAAAGCGGGATGTAACTGAGGCAAATCATTATCAGTAGCAGAATTCGGTTGCGCTAAAATTGAAGATGTTTCACCTGTAAACATTAAACATAAACGACGAACATCAGTTGGCGATAAAATTTGAGAGGGCGTGATTGATGCACTTGTTTGCATATCAGTTTGTGGAGACTGCGTTAATTCTCGTACTCGTTTAGCAGCCGTGCGATTTTGATATTGAAAAACAATTTCAGGATGCTCTTGTACCAACTGTTTTAATCGTTGATAAGCTAATTTCTTTATGAGATCTACATCAAGATATTTAAGTTCGGCATCAATTTGAGGATCATATTTAGTCTCATCATCCGTTTCTTCCGTGCTATGATCATTCTCCAATTTAATTTGATCACTCGTTATATGTAATAGCTTTTCGTCTTTCTCATGAGCTAAATTTTCTTCTTCAGTTTTTATTTGTATTTCTTGAACACCTTGACTTGCTGAATTTTGTTTTATACGTTTTTGTTTTTGATGAGATTTTTGTGTTACAACTTTTTCTTTTAAATCTTCATCTTCCTTTGTTGCGGTTTCTTTTGAAACCTTTTTTTCGTTATCGCTACTTTTCTCCTCATCATCTTCATTTTCGCTACAACTGGTACTAAGCTCTTCGACATTCCCCAATTCCTTTTGTATTTCTCTAAATTTCGCCTTTGCTGTCTTTAGAGCTTCAAGATCTTTTACTAGCGATTCAGCTACACTCTCCTTCGATATCATTTCGGGAGCACTCGGTAAACATTTACGCCGTTTTACTATATCGTAACGTAATGTTTCTCTTAAAGAGGGTAATAAAGGGGGCGGATTTTCATAGTGGTATTTCACCATAGGTGGAATTTCAATAGTTTCTCTAGATTTGTTTGGCACTTTAATACGAAATGGTGGATTTTTCATGTGTACACGGCGGAAAAAGTCCATTTTCACTGCTTCATGATCAAACGGTTGAGCAAATTTATCCCACAAGCGTACTCTTTCAGTTGCTGATATGCTTGTTAGAAGATTTTCATCCTTAAAATTTATAATATAATGAATACATAATTTTTTTTAATAAATACTGTTTCGATAAGTAGCTTACAATGAAATTTTCAACATGATTTGGACACATCCATAAGCCCGTCGGCAATGCTGTCATTGGTGGATCCAAACAGTCTTGATGAAAATATAGTGGACAATAGTCACAAGCCACCAGCGGTGCCTTCTTACATGAACGATGACAATAAAAACAAGTTTTAGCTGGTAATGGAACTAAACCTTGCGTATCCAACTCATACGGTTTTGAATTACGACGAAAATTCGGTTTTTTATGTCCATTGCCATTAGTTCGTATTGGTTCAACTAATAAATATTTTTATAAAATTAATGACTTTGTGCACATTTAATAACAATATAAAGACATAAATAACGACATATGTAAAATTTTCTGCACCGAAATTAGTAAAAATTGAAAATCAATTAGCAGCAGAAACAAACTTACTTTTATCATTGCCAGGAAATTGCGTATGTATTTCAAGTTCTCGAGGTAACTCAAATTGTTTAGGATTTAAAATACTTGCTGCTTTTATTAATTCATCTAATGGTGTGGGTTTCTTATTGGGATCTAAAGCACGTTGTATACCAACTGGTAGCTTGGAAAGATATTTTTCAGTACTGCTTAAATCACTGCAAAACGAAGCTCGACTACTGCTACGTTTTCGTAAATGTCGTATTTTTAAAGGTATTGACTCCAAATCTCCTCCAGTAGATGGAGTATTAGGGCGTGAACATACAATTGCTGACGCCGATGAGGTGCGCTCCACTGAACTCGATTTTGAAGAGGATGGTGCTGTCTTTAAAGTCATACGACAATTGTGACATAACCATTGGCCACTCGGTATATCATCTTCGGTTAAAGGAGGATCACTTGAAATTGAAAAAAAGAGTGAATTGCGTATAAGGTTATGTGTTAAAATAATTGTGAAAATTAATTAATGGCACCCACTGGCATTGTAAATGAAAACTTGATGGACAACGGTCACAACAAAGCAAATCCCCGCCTTCCTCACAAGCATCGCATAAATCATGATTATGGCCACGTCCTGGCCGTTTATAATACGGATGTTTCACCACTGCAGGCCTTATGCCTAATTTCTCTTCCTCATTCGGGGGTGGCTTAATTAGTTGCTGTATTTGCTATTTAATGTATAAAATTACGTTTATAAAATGTATTTTTATGTAAATCAATTATAAATTAAAAGAAGATGTAACACTCATTTCCATTTTTCCTTGTTAATACATTTCCAAAATGACCAGGCTTTCACTTGAATTGTATCAGTGTTCAAAAGCTTACCTCCATTATGGGCAGATCTTCAATAGACGTGGTATCCACTTTAGACATATTTAAATAATTTTAATTATAAATCTCCTTTACAATAGAGGCTATTTTAATAAAATTGAATGAGTTGAAGGACTTCTCCGTTTTCTTCAGTAAATTAAATGTTTGACATTTATTCACTACTTAACATTGTACAACGAACTTAAGAGTACTAAATTCAGTCAGGGCTGTATTTTCAATTCATTATATTAAACTACTAAACATACACATTGAAAACTAGCGTTAACTGAACATGCAAAAAAAATTCATTCATATTGTTTTGATTTTTTAATATTGTATTACGCATCTCATTGGTAATAAACAATTTTTATACAAGAAGGAATCTTTGCATTAATTATTTAAAATAGAAATTGTGAAATAATTTTAAATATCAAAATGCTATCGTTCTTTTTGAAGAAGAAACAAAGCCCGGATACGCCACCTGAAGAAATTATACAGGGACCCCAATCAGAATCTACAGAAAATGCCAATGCAGGAGATGACTTCATATTCGTGGAAAAAAAAGGTGACAGTGGTCCTTCAAGGCAACCCCCGGCTAATAATATGTATCCACCAATACCACCTCGATTTGGGGTAGCACCACAGTACCCTCCAATTCCTTATCCTCCCCATGGAGCACAATCTAACAATGTAAACACTCATCAAACTGTGGTTCCTTATGTTCAAGATGTACCATTTGTTTTGGCACCGCAACTGTGCGTCAAAAATACATTTGATCTTACACAAACTCAAGTTGACGGCATTTTAGCGTTCCTTACAAGACAGATTTCTCTAGACGAAAGCGAAGAATACAGTTTTGCCCTTGAAAGATCAATACAGAATGAATGCTATTAAACTTGTAGGTATATTAATTATTAGTATTTAATAAGGATTGTATTTCTATTCAAATTAAAAAGCCATGCACAACTGTGTTAATCTAAAACTGAATAAATAAAGTGTATCAAAAAATTTTAATTTATTATTTGCTCAAACTTCTAAAACAAGGATCACCGTTATGTGCACAAACATCTGAAGAAACAACAATTTTGAATAATGAGTGAAAGGAAATATGAAACTAATTAAGAGAACAATGCCTAAGAAAAAAAAAATCACTCGCAATAAAATTGTTCCAACTTTACGTTAGTATGTTTAGGACAATTTTATAAATCAAATATATTTTGAAAAACCATTGCTTTTTATATTGTTTTGTTCCTAATATAAGATTCTTTAAATTAATGGAAGATATTAATCGGTTATGAAAAGCTAGATTGAAATCCTGACAAAATGGTTGTAGTGGTCAAGTAAGTAGGTAAGACATGGATCGCAAATATGAAAACTACAAAACCATATTTAAATTTGTATCTTCCTTTTTGACTACAGCGTGTCACTAGATGTCACTGAAACTTTTTTTATATATTTTTTGTTGTATGTAGTTTTAAATACGTATTTAGAAACTTTTGTAAACTTTTCAGTATATATCAAATATTATATTATAAATAAAATATTATTTTAGCATGAGATTAATTTCTATATTAAAATTATTTATTTTTTGCAATACAATAAAAGAAAGAAAACTTAAATATCTTTTATTCAAACTGTTAAAACGCTGAATGGGTACTTTTCAGAAAGAATAATGTTTACAACAAAAATTACAAGGGTAAAATAAAGAGTTGAGTAGTATATTTAATTATATATGTATAATTTATGTTTTCATCAAACATTAATTTCTATTTGAAATTATTGAATTGTATTGTGATATGACCTATAAATAATATCAAAAAATTTGTGTATGTTTGTTACAAGTAATAATTTTGACCCATTCTAATAGTTTTTATTGATTGACAACATTTTTTCATATTTAAGAATCTGGCAACATTAATTGTGTATCAAGAACTACAACTAACTTTACTCCCTAAACAAAATATTTGAATTTAGCGCGTTTTATATTTATATTCTTTCTTTGTGAATAGAAGAGGAGTTCTGTTTTGTAGTTTTCGCAACAGTTATAAACAAAAGATAATTAATGGATTTTGATAGTGCTAAAGAGAATATTCAGCCTTTAGCTCAAGGCCGAAATGCTAGTATTTTACAAGCATCTCTTAAAATAGAGTCTCCCCAGGAGCTGCTTGCGCAGCGAAGAGAATTAGAAAAAGAAATTCACAACTATAACGGCGACGATCCATTATCTGTGTGGTATAATTACGTAGAATGGATAGAACAAAGCTTTCCTTCTGGTGGCAAAGAATCCGGTTTGAAAGAAGTGTTATCCAAGTGTTTATCAAAATTTGAAAGCGATGAAAGGTATAAGCAAGATCGCCGAATGATTAAATTATATATAAAGTTTGTAAGTGCCAATGTAGTTCCTAATTGCTTAATAAACATGTAATAATTAACAAAAATGTTCTTTCCAAAGATTGATGGCCTGCAGGATCCAGCGGAATGTTATCAACAATTATTTAATGCTGGTATTGGTACGATGGTAGCTGATTTTTATATTGCCTGGGCGTATTGTTATGATTTAGCTGATAATATACGAAAAGCGGATGAGGTGTTTCGACGAGGCATATCCTGTCGGGCACAACCGTTGGAAGATCTGCAAGAAGCCCATCAGCACTTTGGTTTCTCTGTGGCTCAGCGTCTAATGTATAAAGATAACGATAGTGTCAAGGAAGAAACAAACCGCCAGTTGCATGAGAGACGTTTGGCCTTAACTTCATTAAGAGGTCATCGACGTAAGCAAATAGTGGGTAGTATTAGAACAGGGTTAGCGGTAAAAAGTGTTATGCCTGGTACAATAAAGGTTAGTTAATATACATCATGTTAACAATTGAAAAATTTATCGTTTACGAGATATATTTGAGACTTACATATTTATTTAATCATTTATTAAATAATTAGAATACAATTACAAATTATATTATAATTATTACGAGCTGAATAACTTAGTACCACTGATTGGAATTGACTACCAGTGCACCCGTATATGGAATTTTAAAATTGAAACATTTAAAATTTAAATTAAATTTCGAGATTAGCTCAACACAAAATATTGTAGAAATAGTTGTTTTATGTAGATGTTAAACACCAGCAAAGATTCATTAANNNNTTTTTTTTTTTTTTTTTTTTTTTTTTTTTTTTTTTTTTTTTTTTTTTTGAGAAGATTGATCAACCTACAACATCTCAACGTGGTAATGAGAGAGTGGAGGTATTCGCCGACGAAAATGATAGACCAAATGCAATTCCATTAGCTCCAACTGATTTGACTGACGAGGTAAAGTCTGCAGTGCATTCCATCATTGATGCTGCACGTGATCAAGAAAATCAAAAAGAACCAGGGCCCTGGAATAAAGTTCATGGTCACAAAAAAGGCAAATTGTTTGGAAAATCCACAGCCACAAATGAGCTGGGATTTGAAATTCATAAGGATGATGATGAGGCCATCACTTGTGAGAATGTTAAAAAACTCTGTATTCCACCTATACCTATTGCGGACAGTGAGATTCGATTCAACAAGCCTTTTATTTATCCACCAAAATTTTGTGCGCAGTCAAAGCCAATAAAAGGTTGGATAACTCCAGTAACAACAGAAGAAAAGCCCGACAAAAATGCAATAGCACAATATAATAAGTGTAAATTGTATCCCAGGCCTAATATGGAGTTTTCTCCCGAAGAATTAAAAGGATACGTGATATTTAAAAAAAGGAGTATTAACAATGCCTTTACCAAAGAATGTGACATATATTGGGGATGTGGACCAGAGTATAATATTCGAATGTATCCGCACTTTGCGACTTTGTCTAAAATTGAAAACATCATTGAAAGTGATGAAATTTACATACCAAGTAAAATGCCTGGTATGGTGGTTGCTTTTAACGAAATTTATAATAATGAACATAAAGTTGAGCTGCAATTTGAGGAGATATTAGCCTCACGAATTAAGCGTAATGAAACCATAATAACGGCAACTGACATGGAAGAAACAATGTGTATTACTAGTGAAAAAATACAGCGACGAAAAAGTTTCTTCCCAATGCGTAAATCTCTTGCATCTTCAGCTTTTAAAGCTCTAAGTAAAATGTCCGTAAAATACGATTCTAGTGAAGTATGCGAAAAATCGTCGTCTAAGGATTTAACAGAACCATCCACATCAATTCAAGCTTCATTAAGTGCTAGCAAGGAAAATAGTACGTTACTATCTAACTCTAAACGTAAGGAAAATTCAGTTGTTACGCCTATAACAAATTATATACGCGATGAAACATTCCAAAGAAACAAAGAGACAACTGATAATACTAGCATCTATATACAGTCGCAACAATGTTCCGATGAAATTAATACAAAAGCAACTTCCCCTAAAACTTTTGAAATATTTAAAGATGAAAGTGTGTCGGAACTTGGAAAAAATGCTCCATCTGTAAATAAGACAACTGTAGCAAAAGAAAATGATTTTCAGTTCAAAACACCAGCATTGCCACTTTCAAATTCAGTAATAACTTCTGTCCCTGGAGCATCAAATAAAATAGAATTTGAAATATATGAAGACGTAAACTTGCCGAACAGCAATACAAATTCTATTTTAAAAACTGAAACAAATTTCTTCGACCCGGAAGAAACGTGTTCAACACATACATTTAACATATTTTTAAGAGCACAAAGTGTAAGCACTCCTAAATCAATAGCAAAATGTCAACCTCAAATGCAAATTGGTAATATCTTAAAAGAAGTAACACCAACTATACCGGAACAAAAGGAATATCAACAATTTAGTACTTGCACAGATACTCCAATACCCTCAGCTGCTACTACTGTTGCAGTTACATTTTCACCACCACGACAGCAACTGTCAACAATTTTAGAAACTTCAGAACATGGGACTACACAAGGAACACATACAACCGGCGCAACAACAAAATCAACATTAAGTTCCCCAGAATTCGATTTAGAATACCATACTCAAGCAGCTACGGCCAATCAGCAACAACCAGCTTTGGAACCTGTTAAAGAATCAAGTAGTGAATCATCTTTCGTAGCTTCACCTAGATGTTATGAACAAAATGTTGAAAAATTAATGAACAGCATGAAAATTGTAGATGTAACAGACAATGCCTTGAAAACACAACCAGAAATCTTTCCAACTCCAGCAGCTACGAGATTAGAAAATAAAACAAAAAGTAACGGATTACATTTTTCAATATTCGAAGATGATGTAAACAATGCAAATGTAAAAAAAGTTGGCAACTTTTCCCGCTTAGAAGAAAAGGAAGATACAGAGACATTCAAAACAGTGCCTCAAATAAATTTTCAGGATGATAAAACTGAAACTATAACAAAAGTTCACATTACATCACAACAAGTGAAATTCCAGGATGATAAGACTGAAACTGTACCAAAAATATTTTTTCAACCAACGTTATCTGCTCAATTACCGGAAGAGAAGACCGACATTACATCAAAAATACTACTAAATCCATCACAACCCACTCAGTTTCCAGAGGATACAACTGAAAACATGTCGAACTATATGTTAGCACCTCCAAAACTTTCGAAATTTGAAGAAGATATGTCTGAAAATTTTAAAACAAAGAGTGGTGTTTCAGACGATTCTTTTGCTTTTTTCGGTCAAACGCCACCAAAAGCTTCGAAACATTTAGTTTGTAAACAGTTGGAAAGTGGAAGTTTACCACAAATGCGAACTGCCATGAATACGCAAACTCCATTATCACGAGACTGTAAAAGGTTTTGTGATAAAGATACGCCAGACTTGCAAAAATCAAAACCAATTGCTTTATTTGAAAGTAAACCCGATCTATTCAAGCACTCTATAAATAAAGAATGTAACAGTAAAGTAGATTTCAGTAGTAAAAATCTGTACGATTTTTCTTTAATTGTAAACAGTGAATCCACTGAGCAGACTAACAACAACAAAGAGATTTTCAAAAAAAGTAAATCAGTTTTTAGAGATTCATTTATACCTGATTTTTCGATTATTGATGATTCACAACCTGTTACTAAAAATTCACCTGAATGTAAAACAAAGCCAATAAATAAATCATTTTTACCAGAATTTTCCTATATTGAAGGTCAACAGCGAAAACAAACTAAATCAGTAGACATTTCATATATTCCGGAAACTCAGCCAGATATCTCCATAATAAAATCATCTCAGCCTATAGAGTCAAGAATATTGAAACAGCCCTCTACAACTTCTAATTTAAAATTACCGTTTCATGACGATTTTAGTAAAATTAACGTGGACGAAAATAAAGATGCGGAAGATATCTGTTGGAAACACACAGCCAAAGACAAGGCCTTTTCAAATTCTACCCAAGAAGGTACTAGCCTGAAAAACATTCTTATGGATACGTTCATGAAAGATTTTTCAGAACCCCATCCTGTACCTAAAAACTTCAAGGAGATAGGAATGGTACAATCATCTAAAAACACTTCATTAAGATTTCTGAATGAATCAGTAAATAAAAAACCCGAAAATAGAGATTTATATGCAGAAAAAGCTAAAAATTCAATAGTTGTTAAACTTTCTCCGTCATTAAGCAGGGAAACAAAATTAAATTTTTTACATCCAGAACATCGGCTAGTAACACCCCCACAGAAGGAAAAAACTGGTTCTACAGATAAGGAAAATGATAAATATTTTGAACTTAATTGTGAAACTGAATTGTTCGGTACGAATATTAGTATGATTAAGAATTCAACTTGGTTACCAAATCATGGTCCGGGCCTAGTGAATTGTAATAAACAAGTGTCACAAATTCAAGAAAATTCCTTGCACATTAAACATGAGGAAATTTCTTCAACTTCTTCCTCTCGTTCCACATTAAATGATCCACAAAATGGCAAATGCGGAGGTGGTGCAACATCGAAATTAAGTTCAACAGAAAAACCTCTTTGTAATAACGATTTTAGCATTGAGATAAGTGCGTCTGAATTGGCAGCCATTAATGCAAACAAATTATCAACAAATACCATTCAATCAATTTTTATTCCAGATTCACCAGAACCAAATGATGATTCTTGTGAAATGAGCATTTACTATAAAAAGACTCCCAAAACACCTAAAGCTGAAGTTCATATTTGGGATGATTCTGATGCATTAAAATTGTCTACGAATAATCATTATGTACATGCTGAAACGGACTTAAATCAAACACATCAAATTATTGAGAATATGGTTATTGATCCAAATGTGAATCCATTCAATGTAGATTTGATAAACGCATTTCTGGAGCAACATTATGTTATCAGCTATTTGGAAAGTTTGCCAACGTGTAAACTTGTTGGTGGCGTGCAACGACTAAAACCTCATGCCACAATTAATGTAAAGGGGGTACATTTTGAAGTTCTAAAACTAGTAGGTGAAGGGGCATATGGTGCTGTATTTTGGTAAGTTTTTTTAAAAATATATATATATATTACTGTTTTGTTTCCAAAATTCAAAGTTTCTGCTCCGCAAAATGTTAATTCTAAATTTAAAATATTTTCTGTGCTTTCAAATGGATGCAATGAAAATTGTCTGAGAAAATAAAAATATTAATTATATAAAATTATCTCTTTGGCCACGAAAATTTAATAATATGATTTAAATGCTTTATACTTTACTGTCACTTAAGTAGCAGTGAGGAATATATATACAATATAATACATTAATACATAATATAATACATATAATTCTTATATAATCTTATTATATATATATATATGTATATATATATATATATAATATATAAGGATAGTGTAAGTATATGTATATGTATATACAAGTATACATTTATAAACAATATCCGAAAAAAATAACATATAACATAAAATTATCACAAAATATTTACATAATTTATTTATTTCAGCGGAAAAGAAGTTAAATCTGGAAAACAGGTGGCAATGAAACAAGAAAAACCACCAAATTATTGGGAATATTATATATGTTTGGAAATACAAGAACGTATACGAGTCGATGAAATGGTAATATATAAAATTGTAATTTAAAAATAATTCTTTCAAAGCTAAAATATGGAATTAAATAATTTTTTACAGCTACCTGCCTATATGAGCGTCGATTATGCACTTATTGGCAATAATTCCAGTATACTCATATCACGTTTTTCTCAATATGGTTCTCTTATAACTGTTTGTAACAAAATTAAAAAGTATACTATGAAAAATGTAGACGAATATGTTGTAATGCTATTGGCAAGTGAATTATTAGAGATAATGGACCATTTACACGCTGCTAACATCATTCATGCCGATATAAAAGCTGATAACTTTTTGCTTATGAACAAGTAATTATGATTAAATTAATTTCATTGTATATTTAAAATAACTGCTATGTTGAAATAATTTACTTAATTCATATTTCAGACTGAAATATCCACCAACAGAGCGTTGTCTTCAGCTAATTGATTTTGGTGTTTCCATAGATATGAAACTTTTTAAACAAGGGCAAGTCTTTAACTTTATACACAACGACAATTCTTTTAAATGTCCAGAAATGCGCGAAGAACGACCATGGACATATCAGTTAGATTTATATGGATTAGCAGGTGTCTTCCATGTGTTATTGTTTGGTAAGTATATGGACATTGAGAAAAACGCTAGAGGCTTTTGGATGCATAAAACACGTGTTCCTCGTTATGTGAATAAAAGCTTGTGGGATGAGATTTTTAAAACGTTGCTTAATATTCGTGATTGTAGTTCAATGCCCAATTTGCAAGACTTGCGGGCATTACTTAAGAAAGAAATTGAAGAAAAAGAAAAGTACGTGATACGAATGGTTAACGAATTCAATAGAGCTCTTGGCAATTAATATAAGTTTTATATATTATTAGCTTGAAAATCACTCGAATTGTATTTAATCAATCAATTGTATTTAATTTGCCAACATTTTTCATAACATCCATTTAATAAATCAATTATTTATTGTATTATATATGCTCTACTGGAAAGAATATTATTCGCAAAAAAAAAATAATTTAAACAATTTGTACTAATCTTTATTAAATATAATTTAGTTTTAATGGTCTAAAAATCTATAAATACTATATCTTAAAACTAATGTGAATGTATAAATAATAACTACAGATGCTGTTTGAAATGGTAATGCTTATTTAACCGGCATATCTTCCATCTCAAGTATACCGTTATGATATTTGTTTGATTTCTTAATAGCCTTGTTACAATCTTCTATGGATATTGCGGCTATGACTTGATCAATATTATTTTCAGCTATTGCTAAACGCTGTTCTTTTACTTCATTGAAAATAAAGGTGGACATATTAGGATTACTTTTTACTTTGAATATTAAACTATTCCAAATAGTTTCCATTGGATTTAACATATATGAGTACGGGCTAATTAGCAATAACGTTACTTCAGAGTTATTAAAGTATTCATCAAGTTCTGAGAAGCAATAATCACTATCACATACTATTACCAAATTAGATAAATTATCATTTTCTGCTTGGCACCAGCCTTTGAAAATGTCTCCAGGATTTATACGCTCTCGACTGTGTTGAATACTAACTACACCATCTGTGGATATAGCCCCCATAATAAAAATTGTAGGATCGAATGTAGCAAAAGTCGAATTTGTATTAAAACGGCCTTTAGCGCGACGGCAAAACATTTTAAAATTTGTTTCACCGAACCAAACGACGGTTTTTTTCATGTTCATATAATAGTTGAGAGTATTTACGTATTCGGAACGTTTCGTTTTATTTTCTAACGTATTGATCAGTTGTGAATGATAGTCAAGGGTGCGTTTATGACGATATAGGCGACCTTCAAGGCTACCTTCAACGAAATAAACACATACTTCTTTACGCATAATCACCTTTATTCTGGCTACAATTTCTTTCAAAGTAATTTGTCGATTATCCTCTATCCATTGTATTATAGTGTCAATTTCTTTTTCTGTAAATGCATTATTTTTGCCATTTTTTAAAAACATTTCCTTCCGGCTGATGGAAACCCATGTGTATGCAGTTTTGTATTTAACACCTATTTCTGTGGCTAATGCTGACCAGTCATCGCCACGGCTAGCGGCATCTACAATTCTTGCTCGATCTTCTGGAGCATGAGTTTTATATGGTGTTTTTCTATGAACTTTAGATTTAGATCTAATAAAATATATAAAAAATGTAAAATATTTATGTAAGGGTTTATCAGTAACGGGAAATATTTACTTTGATAATGGATCATGATTTCCGAGCCAGGACATATGTTCGAAACTGGACATTGACAAACTGTTGTCATTATTGAAACTGCTATTATTATGGAAATTTTCCATTGCTTCACTGACCATCAAAAGGTCATCTTCCTGTTTAAAATTCATTTCTTCGCTCTCTGCTATTATGTCGCCATCTTCAGACTTAAATTCTACTAATACATCCGTGTCCTTTATATAACCAGATTCTTGGTCTTCATCCTCGTCAGAATCATCCAATTTGATAGTCGGAATCTCATTTACGAGTGATTCTTGCCTTTCCTTAATTAATAAAGCGTATTTATGGAAATCGTCTAAATGTGTATAGCATGTTTGACATATTGAAGACGATTGTGTATCCGCAGGTTTTACCTGGACGTTATGAAGAAATGAAATTTTATTAATTTGTTAATAATTTCACTCCCCTTCATTCTTCTCTTTTACTATATACAAGCACAGACACATACCTTTATCTGTAAATACCTTTCTATTATATCCAATAAACGATAGTTATTATCAAAATATTCTTCGTAAATGCTAAAGGCTTTGGTCCGTCTCAAAGTTCTAAAGCACAACTCACAATTCATTATATTACTTATGTATAAATTAAATTATACTTATTTTTTAATTTGTGTTTTTATTAAAATTCAATTAAAAACGCACACAGTACATATAATTGTCATTACAATTGCAAACACTGTATGTTGCTTTTCTGTAACAATGCACTGCGGAGTGATGACAACTTAAGCCAGAGTAAGGATTAAACAGTTTTACCTTTGGTATTTAAAAGCAAATAATAATAAGCATGCGAAGCGCATATTGAGAATTAATTAAAAAATATGTATTTCGAATAATATTTATGTTTATAGTAATCATGTCTGTATATGTTATAGACGAAATAAAAAATGTTTGTTTTTGTGTTTTAGGAAACCTGACAAATCTCATGATATCAGTTTAATGGGAATAGTATGTTGCAAATTTTTGAAGAAGAAGCATCAGAGAAAAATTACTACGGTTTGGCGAACGCATTTCTGTGATTTTATTTTGATAAAATTATTTACCTGGAATTACAATAGAATAAATACGTATAATGGCCGATTTGGATAAATGGATTGAAATAGTAAAGGAATGCAGATACTTGCCAGAAAACGATTTAAAAAAGCTTTGTGATCTTGTGTGCGAAATACTTTTGGAAGAATCTAATATACAACCCGTCAGTACACCAGTAACAGTATGTGGAGATATACATGGTCAGGTATGAAATTCGGTTCAGTGTGTTCTCATGGGCGTAAACTAATTAAATTCATTTTAATTTTTAGTTCTATGATCTGGAGGAACTTTTTCGCACGGGAGGACCTGTACCAGATACCAATTATATATTTATGGGAGACTTTGTAGATCGTGGTTATTACAGTTTGGAAACATTGACGCGTTTATTGACACTAAAGGTAAGTATTATATTAATGGTTATAGAGGTACTCTCATGTACGCTACACTTAATTATGAAAATCTTTCTTTTGGTAATCAATAAGATAGGGTTAGCGATGAGTTTTTCCGATTTAATAGTTAACCAAATATTTGATCAGATTACCATAAGTTTACTTGAACAGAATTTCTTTTTTGGTCTTTGAATTTGAATTAATATTATTTGGCAGACCAGCACCCACAATCTTTCGATAAAATTGTGTTATGTTAATAATTTGGAAAAAGCCTGATGATTCAGTTATGGCCAAAAAAATTGTTTTTAATGTTACTGTCTCTTAACTTAGGCTCGTTATCCTGACCGTATTACTTTGTTAAGAGGTAACCATGAATCACGCCAGATCACAAAAGTGTATGGTTTTTATGAAGAATGTTTTAGTAAATATGGTAACGCCAATGCCTGGAAGTATTGTTGTAAAGTGTTCGATTTATTAACTATAGCAGCTGTAAGTAATTCTTGAAAAATCGTGTAGAATTTGGATTAATTTATATTATATATTTTTTTAGATTATTGATGAAGAAATTTTATGTGTTCATGGCGGCCTTAGTCCCGAAATCATTACTCTTGATCAAATACGTACCATTGAAAGAAATGGAGAAATTCCATATAAAGGCGCGTTCTGTGATTTAGTTTGGTCCGATCCCGAAGATATGGATTATTGGTAAAATTTAGTAGAAGTTGAATTTGATAATATATTTGATATTAACAAGCTTTTTTGGAAAAGAAAACTACTATTCTTAAAAATGTTATTAATAATTTTAGGGGCCAAAGTCCTAGAGGCGCTGGATGGCTTTTTGGCCAATTAGTCACTAAAGATTTTATGCAAATTAATAATTTGGAATTAATATGTCGTGCTCATCAACTAGTTAATGAAGGTATAAAATACATGTTCGACAGCAAATTGGTAACTGTTTGGTCAGCTCCTAACTATTGCTATCGTTGCGGCAACGTGGCTGCCATATTAAGTTTTCAAACAGCCAAAGAAAGAACAACAAAAATATTCTCAGCAGTACCCGAAACAGACCGTGTTATACCACCTCATAATATTACTCCATATTTTCTATAAAATAAAAGTAATGTACCAGGTAGTACTTTAACAGAAAAGAAGACATTTATAAATTTAACACAAAATACTTAAGTATTTTTATAGTATAACTAAAAATATATCTTCATATCTTGCAAATAATGTTAAGATGCAAAATAACAGAATTTTAAATATTGTTTTGCTAATAACAGAGAAGAGAGGGATAATAAAGAAATTAGAAAAATAAATCTGAACTTTTTGTATTATAACAAGATTGCATTATTGTTTTTCTAGGAAATATATTGAAATTTTGTTCAATTTTATTTATAAAAAATATTAAATAAAACTACAAATAAAATTGAAATGACGTTAAAATTTATTTTTATACAAAAATATATTTCTTTTTGTTGTTTGTAAAAAGTACTAACGTGCTGATTATGGATGGCAATCGATATTCAATAGCATTGAACCATAAAAAAGTTTGGTTGTCAGTGGCCATCTGTAATACCAAAATAAACTATTTTTGGAAGCTTTAACAGTTCAGTTGTCATCCACAAATCTCACGTGTATGTATAAAATTTCTTTTAGAGTAAATATGTGGGAGGGACAGATGATAACGAATTATGTTTGTTATATGATGGGAATAAAGATTCTTATAAATACTTTGGTGCATGAGTACTACAACTAGTAAAATACATGTAATGTAGATTTAAATTCGATAAAAAATTTGCATTTTTATAATTAATCGTTTCAACTAAAAATAAGGGAACAATTTGTTATTAACGAAGACAGCATAAAAATTTCTTCTGTTAAATTGGTAAGGTGTTGTGGCGTAGCTATTAAAGTTGGCGCAAATACAGTTGCTAAATTGTGTTCATTCATTTTATTAACGGCATAATGAGATGCAACTCTGTAATGATTGGAAATATATTTTATTTAAAAATCTTTTCTCGAGAATTTTGAAAGTAATGTAGTTATACTACCTCTTCAAATGTTCCATCATGAATTTTAAGCAATTATAATGGGCTAAAGGCAGTTTTTTTACAGCTTCCCGCATTTGTTGAATCTGCTCATCTTGACCGTTGTTACCTAGAATTACAAAATTATTACCCAAATCATAATTGTTAAAAAAAATATTGCACAATTAATTTTTTAAATAAATCTAATAATCTTACAACCTATTGAAATGTTAAAAATATTTAGTCTAATTCGGATTAAAAGCGGATTCAAATTACATCGAAAGCCTGAAAGCAGTAATTGTTAACAATAATTTACAAACAGAAAATTCATTTTTAGACCTAAGAAGTTGGCGCTTCATTTATATTCCAATCAAAATCGAATATAATCATTTTTTTTGTTTTTAACGAAGGATAATTAAGTAGATTTTTTTGTGACTTTCAATAAAACATTTATTAATTGTTTAAGGAATGTAAAATTATACTGTATTTTTTGCTTAATAAAATGTTTTCCTGCCTTACTGAGCATATATTTATACACAAAACAGTTCAAACTTCAAAAAACGAAAAAAAACAAGTAATCAACTTACGAGTCGCTTCCATAAAACTGGGATATGACTGAAATGTTATCAGTGGTACAGGCAGTAAACGTAAATACAACTTCAAAGTGCCTGCAATTACATTTATGTTGCCATAAGCTGATTCTGACATATTCGTCTTTTCACCATCACTGTCAAGCGCTAGTTTGAGTGCTTCAATTTCATCTGCAAAACCAGATACTCGATATATACCTTCTTGTAGCATACCACGAGCTTCCACCTCCTCCACACAACGTCGAACAACAAATGGAATGCTACATTGATATAGTTGCACAACTATAGTTAGATCTGTTCCAAAGACACCACGTATGCGTTTTAAATCTGGTACACATTTGGCTGGCACTAATTCAGAACATTTATTGTGTGCGATTATGCCACAATCTTCGCATTTAACACCTTGTGCTGTGAAACCCCATAGAAAATTTGCACAAACCTCGCACCAGTTGAGACCTTTAAACGTATGAACTTTAAACGCATGATCCTTTTCGTATACCAAAGGCAATATTGTATCTTCTATGTGATCATTCGGTTTATCAAAACCATCCAATTCAGATGACGTGTTTGAGGCGGCAGTCAATTTTATATTTGCCTCATCATTTGGACAATTTGTCTGTTTAATTAAAGACTTTCGTAAGTCATTGGAGAGAGCCCGCAATTTTCTACGATTTAAAGTCATATAAGGGCTTTGATTATAGCAATTACCAGTTTGCTGATTTATTTGTTGTATAATAGGTGCTGCATGGAGTTGCATATAAAAGTTTACTAAACCATCGGCGACTAGATCGTATATGTTTTCAAAATGTTTAGATTGTTCTTGCAAATAGTGACCTTTGCCAGCTTTATAATATATTTTAAAATGTTTTGTTTTCTGATTAAAACGTAAACTTAAGGTGTAATAATCCTTTGCAGTTGGACTCCGTCGTAGTATAAACGTACCGTCTGGGGTATTATTTAAAATTTCTTCTGCCTGCAAGTGGCCCATTCGTCCATGGTACTCTAAACCATAGAAATTAGGTATCTTTTCATCCTCATCGTATGCATTAGACAAAAACTTGTTACAATGCAGTGGTTTGGGTGTTGGTGCTTCCAATTGTATTTTATACAATTCTGGTTTCCATACCTTTTGCACTGGTGAACTAGGTTCATTGTTTATTTTGGACATATTAGTCACTATTTTGTATTTATAATCCAAGTTTCAGTATAAATTCTGTTAGTAATTCATTTTAAATTATCTTTTATTTTGTGATTATTGTGTTGGAATATTTTTTTTGTGATTATCTGTCTGTTGCAAAAATGTTTTTGTTTTATAATGGGGTATGTTTAGGTAATGTTAATATTTAATCCGTTAGTTGCCTATAGGGACATCTAAAGTAATGCCAATGATTGGCATATTACATGAATGAAGCCATAAATAAGAAATTGTTCCATTTTTAGAAATATATAAAATATGCGTGCTATAAATACTGCACTACAGTTCATAAGAGAATACATTGTTTGAATTTGAGGATTTACATCAATGCATCTTTAAAATCATTTGATAGTTATATATTTTCTCAATTCTTTCTCCATCTTTTTTTTTTCACAATTTTCGAAGCAAACTTAGAAAAGGATAAAATTTGGCAGGATGTTATCAGCTGACTGAGAACTATTTAGATATGATTAGTATGCCCTGTTAAATGCATGTCTGGCGTTTTTACACTCGAAAATTTTTGTCTTTCTTTTGTGTTTGTTCTTCACACAAAAATTTGACATACACTGAACATATTACATTACAAAATTGAGACGACAATTATTTTCGGTGGAACTTTTCCATTTCGTAGCTGATAAAAAAACTTTAAAACAAATTTTAAAGACAGTTGAAATAGAAAAAGCGACAAAGAGTAAAGAAACAAGTGTTTAAAAAATTAAGAATTAAATAAAATAATAAATACTAGTAATAAAAGTAAAGGGAGACAAATTAGAAAAGTGAATCAAATCAGAGTTATAAAAAATAATTAAAAGAAAAACGGACACGCAACCAAAAGACGTAGAGCGATTAGACGAATGGGTATTTGGTTAGGGTATAAGGTATAAGGTATATGATGTATGATGTTTAATGGAAGGAGGTGGTGGTGGCGTTGCAGATAAACAGTTGATATAAAAAGTGTTTCAAGCAGTCGTTGAAGGGGAAGAGTAATAGTGAGAAAACATACAAGGAAGACCTTGAAAAATAATAATAAACAACAAAAGGAATAAATAATATAGAACAGAATAAAATTTTGTCAAAAAGAAGTTTAGAAAAATATCAAAATATAAGTGATAAAAAAGAGTGTAAAAGAAAAATTTCAATAATATTAAGAGAAATCAAAAGTAAACAAATAAAACACAAACAAATATAATTTATGTAAAAAGTTGAATAATTTGCAATAACAAAAACAAAAAAGTTGACTGTATTCTGAATGGGCTATACAGGCAAAGCGAATTGAGGGAAAAACTCGAAATAAGTAATAAGTAATGACGACTTTGACAACACAAACTTTAGTTCAATCCATTAAAATTGGTTCTAAAAACATGGCAAACACGCACAGTACTACTTTATCTGTCTCTTCTTCTAACTCAAGTAACAGTACGTCAGCGGCACCAACAATAGTACCTACACCGGTTGCCTCGCCTTCAGATTCTGGCGATTCTGCCTCAGCTGTGATAAATGGACGTGAAGCGCGAAATTTGGCAGAGAAGCATCGTCGAGATAAACTAAATGCCAGCATCGGTGAATTAGCAAAAATGGTGCCACATGTTGCTGATTCACCAAGACGCCTTGATAAAACTTCTGTTTTAAGGCTTACTACTCATGGACTGCGTTTACATTATGTATTTGGCAAGTCGGCAGCGCGTCGAAAGACACTATATAAAGGGGATAATGACTCAATGACAAACACATTGCTCCAACTTCTCGATAGTTTTTTCATAACCCTTACCTGCCACGGTCAAATAGTTTTAATTTCATCGAGTGTGGAACATTTGCTAGGCCACTGTCAGTCCGACTTGTACGGTCAAAATTTGCTACAAATAACGCACCCTGAGGATCAGGAAATGTTGCGACAAGAGTTAATACCTAGCGACATCGAATCATTATTTTATGATTATCATAATTCATCCACAAAAGGTACATCAAATCAAGATACGTCCAGTTCTAATTGCTCACATCAACAACGTTCCTACGGCGCATCCCAACCACATCCACACACAGAAGAATATGACTGTAACTACAAACAACAACCTGAAAACGATGAAAATTATTTAGCAGAAATCGACGAAAAACTGAGGGCGGATAAACGTTGTTTTACTGTACGTCTGGCACGTGCGTCAAATCGTTCAGAATCAAAGAAAATATATGAGATTGTTAAAATCGATGGTTGTTTCCGACGAAGTGATTTTTCAGCTTTAGCACCCGGTTCTTGCAATTATCCAATTGTTTCACAACTTATAAGACGATCACGTAATAGTTCGTCATCGTCGTCTTCCATGTATGGTAGTAATAGTGGCACGGGAACTGGAGTTTTTATGCCTCATCTCTTGCAGCATGATGCCATTGCTCAGGCAGCTTTGCATGGTATTAGTGGCAATGACATTGTTCTTGTAGCAATGGCTCGAATAATACGCTCACCAAAAATTATGAACTATTCACTGGAAGCAAATCGCCTTGAATATAAAACTCGCCATTTAATTGATGGTCGTATTATTGATTGTGATAATCGAATTGGTTTAGTTGCTGGCTATTTAAAAGAAGAGGTAAGTTTTAATTAACTGATATTTTAGAACATGTTTAATATATTAAGATTCGTTAAGGTCCGGTTCAATAATTAAGATGTTTTTTGCTGTCTTCATTTATTAATGCATAGTTTTTCCTACTGTTTCAATAGTGTTTCGTCCGATTGATTTATAAATAATATAAAATAATTTTGAATAACCGATCAAGTAGTATAAATGCAACAACTGTAAGCTAATCAAGAGATGCATTTTTTTACTCGCTCCGATAAAGTGTTTAAACATTTTGACAAATTTGCTAATATTTTTTTCTTTAACTTAGTTAGTTTTCTTTAACTTAGGTATAATTTTGGGTTCAAAACTCCTATTTAGTGGATAAAATTAAAATAATTATATTAATGTATACAAATAGAAAGTCAGACGCAACGTAAGAAATGCATTCATTTGATATTCAAAGGAGAGCAAGTTTTTAATATTAATATTTTTTATATTAATTCTTACAAACTTGTATTCAAATTTGTGTAAGCATTCATTTAATTTAATTTTATAACATATCATTAATAGATAATTTTGTTTAGTAACTAATACTTATAAGCTAATTCCATTATAATTACAACAATAAAGATATACATACAACTTCTGTGATGCTACTGATGTTCTATCAAATAATTTCTTATATGTAACTTGACGAATTTTTATTATTGACATTTTATATGGTTTTTCTTTTGAAGGTTCGTAATTTAAGTCCATTTTCATTTATGCATCAAGATGATGTTCGTTGGGTAATTGTGGCTTTACGACAAATGTATGACTGTAACAGTGACTATGGCGAAAGCTGCTATCGATTGCTCTCAAGAAATGGAAGATTTATTTACCTGAATACCAAAGGTTACCTCGAAATAGACAAAGGAACTAACAAAGTACATTCTTTTGTCTGTGTAAATACGCTGTTGGATGAAGAAGAAGGAAAGCGTAAAGTTCAAGAAATGAAAAATAAATTTTCGATCATAATCAACGCTAAAGTACCTACCAATACAATGCAAGATGTACCCGCATCGCAAAATCCTCAGCAGTTGGAAAGAATTGTATTATATTTAATAGAAAATTTACAAAAGAGACAACCAAACACATGTGTAGTGGATGAAATTCATTCAGAAGAAGATGCAAAACGGCATACAAATACACCGCCATTAGCATTGGTGCCGCCCGAACCAGCGTCAGTTAAAAATTCAATATCGAAATCTGTAAGTGTAGTAATTTCAACAGCAGCAAAAAGTTTAGCGGCGCAAAATAACCTTAAGAATAAAAATAACATTAACCATAGTGAAAATACTAACAACGATGCAGCCGATAATTTAGTAATAAATGAACAAATATTTAATAGTTCAACGCAAGCTACAAGTAATAATGATACGAATCATTTGCAACGTCCAACTGTATTGCAAATAAGTTCTAAACACGGCCAGGATGATCTTAGTTCATATTCATCGACCGATTCCCATTTACCAAATAATATTAAAAGTTCACAACATGTTTCCGTTCTTAAGCGTTTACATGTAGATACATCTGAAAATATAGTTTTAACAGATGAGGAATATCATTCACCACAACCAGCTAAACGTTCATTAAGTTATTCCTCTTGTTCCTCTACCCCATCTCGTGATACCAGTTCGTTATCAAATTCATGTGTGTTATCCCCCACTGAAAGAACGGATAATGACGCTGACATTCGTGATTTTATTTCGTCATCTCTGCGTCATGTTGGAGAATCATTAGATAGCATTGATGTACATACGTCTAATTTACGTCAACATTGTTCAAGTCTACCCACATGTCTGGATAATAAATTGGATGCCATTATTATAGAACACAAAAAACAAAATGAATTTTTAACAAATATTAAAAATGAATATGAAGTCTATAAAGAGCAATACCCTAATTCACTGAAATACACTAAAGATCAACCAAAACCAAGTCAACAAATGCAACTTTCACCGCCAGATGTACTTTAGTAAGAACTGTTATATATTGGGATACGTTTCTTATTTGTTTATTCAGTTTTGTTTTTCATGTAAGTAAACTAAGTAATTACTTACTGTTATAATAATATATAATAAGTATACGTATATATGTATGGATACACATTTATCAATTACTATGTAAGCTACAATTTACATCCTCAAATAATATGTAAACATTCATACATATTGTTTATAACAGAACTATTTTCAAAGTCAAAGAACTCAAGAACAAATAATTGTAATAATTTATTTTCACAGAATATGTTTCCGTCTGTACATTTGTGTCTGTTATTTATAAAATCATCCCAAAGTTAATAATTTGAATTCCTTAAATTATTTCTACTATTTCCTTTATCTGTAATAAGCATTTGATAATTATACAATATATGACGTCGTCATGTATTTTAAAGAAACTATGTATTACATACATAACGGTATATCCTTACTTTCCTTCCTTCATTATCGCAAACGAAGTTATTTTTATTTGTCAATATTTCAGTACGTTCTTTAAAGTTTTAATATTTGCTTACTCCTAAAATCCTTATGCCTTATTAATGGCATTTGGTTCTAAACCTGGAAGTTTCATTATGAAAATGTGTCTTCTAATAATATTTTATTTCTAGAGTTAAAATGTGTTAAAAACAACACTTGTTATTTAATATTGTTAGAAAAATACCAAAATTATTGTATTCCAATTAATACCCGAACGTTTTCATTTGCGGGGAAAATGTTGATGAGTTATATATTTTCAACGAAATTTAAAAAACGAAATTAATCTAATAATTCTTTGACATTTTGAAAAATTCCTGTTCTATTCCATTTATCGTGAACTTCTTGCTGCATATAACAAGAACATTTAATAAATAACCTAGTAATGTAATTGCAGAGGTATAATATATTAAAGAAAATCATTTACTAAATTTTGAAAGTAATATGATTAAAATATTGTTTAACTATTTTGTTACAAGATACCAAAACTTTAAACTATAATGCTCTTGCATAAATACATCGGAAAAAATGTGCTCAGTAAATTGTAGGTTTCTACTTTCAGGATCATTAACAATATTGTTTTCCACATAATTGAGCAACTTTTTAGTTTCACTTAATTGATCATTTGTTATAAATTTTAATTTTAACATTTTCTTATGTCCGAACTTCTTTCTTATTATTGCTATGCCATTTGGGAGGTGAACTAGAATTAAATTAGTAATATAAGCGATATTTCTAATGTGTGTATATTTTTAAATGAATTCGTGCCAATTTTGAAAGGAATTGTTATCAGTAACATTCCTAAAGTTATTGATTGATTTGTATTTGTTTGTAGTTAAAATTAAATTAAATATGTTATATGTTTAAGTAAAACCATTTTTGTTACAAGTTTCATTATTGTTTTGTTTTTATTTTGTTTTATTGAAAATGTAAAAGCGATATATTTTTAAAAATTTATATTAATTGGTTTACGTCAAAAAAAAAGTAAAATGAAGTACTTCAAAAGTTCTTTCTTTAAATAAATGTATCAAAATTTATAAGTTAAGTTTTGAGTAATCATTATTTTTAAAAATATTATTTTCATACACCAAAATATAATTAAAATTAATTGGAAATGTGAGAAGAAGCAAGTGCTTATAGTTATGAAACAGTATGAAGGCTTCAGTGAATACTGATAATTAAACTTTATTTTTGTTTGTGTTTTTTCTATGTGAATGTATAGCTAATATGTATATATAATAATTAAATAGCTGTAATGTTTCTACTCTAAATAAAAAATTCTTTAACATTAATAATAACGTTACATGTATACACATGTAAAGTTTTTCGTTTATTTCAAAACATTTAATAATAAAATAGTTATTGCCTTTAATTTTGAAAAGAAAACTATGGATGTTTTCTTTGTAAATATTAGTTACTAAAAAATTTAGTAAACATATATTGTGAGCTCATTACGAATTACAATGGAACCAGAAATATAGTAATTTCATATCCAAAATTATTTTTCCATCTAACAAACTCTCTAATTTTTCTTATAATTAATAAATTTTAATATTACTATAGTTTCGTTTCCAAGATTCTTAATCAAATAGTGAAAAGTTCTCGAGAAATGAATATTGCGAAGTATTGTAACGTTTCTTAACAAATAAAATATAAAGTTTACAACAGATGGCGTCATCAGTACAGCATTGCCAACATTAAATTTTTAATGTGGATAACTGCCAGACCAAAATAATAAGCATTTCTAACGTTAGTATTTATTCGTTTCATAGTTTGAAATTAATTTAGAGAACTGGAAGGTCGGTCTGGCCTGGGTTTAAAGTATGAAAAGTGTCTGAAAGAAATAAAAAAATTTAATACTAAAAAGAGCTGTTATCATCAATCATCAAATGTTTCCATAGAACTTGCGGCTAGACCTTTCATTTTGTCACTATAGCAGAAAGCCTACCAATTGGACGCAATGTGAAGAGTGTTGTTTATGCAAACAGACAAGCAGATGTATCAAATTGTTCAGAACTCGAGGATTTGGATATTTGTAATAAAACATTTGAAAGATATAAAATGCTTTGCTAGAAATGGAAAAGTTTAGTACGAACTGAAGAACTTTGAGCAAAATAATAAACGAAAACACAGTAAAGGTTAACGCAATAGAGCTTAAACAACATTTATTTTAATTTAAAATAATTTTACTATTAAATTGCTTTTTTAAGAAAAATTTGAGATTAAATTTTTATGGCACGTGCGTAACTCCCTAACACTTTTGCCTACATAAAATAAAAAAATCTTCATTGTTTGTCGTCAATGTATTTTAAAATCGAAAGTTCAAAATTAGAAATAAATAATTATTTGTATACATACGAATATGTATGTATATATTATAAATTTGTTTTTTATATTGTTATTAAATTATAAATTGTAAACTTCTAAAAAAACATTTAAATATGTGAAATAATAAGGCAATATTTGACAACGCAGCTTGTCAGTAGAAAAGTTTTATAGGTTCAAATAAATGGCTCTTTTGGTCAAGTTAGTTTTGCCGATTTTAATTATATATTAAAAAAAACAGACTCTGATATGTTCTTTTATTTCATTGAGAAGTATTAGTAATCATTTTGTTTCTAATAAAGATAAATTTGCTTCTGGACCATAAAAGAAATTTTGGAATTAATAATTTAAAATATGGTAATTCTTGTTCCGTCCATCTTTATTTATCAAAAAATCGTTTAATTATTATAGATTATTATTTCTGCTTACACCTACGCTAATTTTGTGTTTATGATGATTGTATGTTTATTTAAGTATGTACATATTCGTATGTATATTAGTTTATATTAATTCTCGTTCAGACTTATTTGTATGTATAGTAAATGTTAATAATTATAAACTAGGTTTTTAGCTTCCCAAATTTTGAATGTTATGTAATTGGATTGAAACTGCTTTTAGTTCATTTTCTAATGTCTGGAATGATATGAAAATATAACATATAGATTTTATCCTTTTCTTCTAATACAATAATATAATTTAAATTGTTTTGCCATTCTTTCATGTATTTATCGAATCGAATTCGGCACTGTTTTCTAATGACCCCAATCTCTAAGTTTATAAAGTATAACTTTATTTTTTAAATATAACTTCTTAGACCAGAGTCAAGTAAAAAACTTATTTGACAAATTTTGATTACATATTTCAAATATGATAAAAACAAATGTCAATATAGTCTAAATTCTCAAAGTGACTTGTTAAAATTATTTTGTTTATAAGTAAGTGTGTTATAAGATCATCTATTACTCTCATTCGATTCCAAAAATGTTTATGTAAGTCTTATATAGGTCGTAATTTTGTAGATACAGTCGAACTTCCATAGCTCGAATTGTTCTAACTCAAATTATCTCTAAATTGAACTTATTAGAATGGCAGCAGCTTTGACAGAATAAAAAAACATACAAGTCACCTACCGTGACTTGAACTTTGCTTGTTTATTTCATTTGGTTTGTGGATTTCAGTGGGTTAACGAAAAATGAGGCAGCTGATACATAGGGCATCCAGACTAGTACGGTCTCAACGATTTTAGAAATAAAGAATCAATTATCAATTAGTGATCCCAATATTAAGTTATCCACAATTGGTTTACAGTAGTTAGAAATCAGAACATGCCCATATGTGGAGTAAGGCAGTTTGCAAAGCGTTTTGGTGTTGATGATTTTATCGAGAGCTCATGTTGGAACGATAAATGGAAGTAGAGCTATGAAGCAAAATGTTATTTCTAGCAGCCAATATATCCAAATGGTTCACAAAAAATTATTAAATCTCTTTATTGAATTGCTATACCTCGCTGCTTTCGTGGTGTTCAGTAGTTACCTGTAGAGTATAAGGAAAATTTCTGGATGACAACAGCTATTTGAAGATTTTTTAAAATTGGGTAATCATATTCGTAGCAAAGGTCGTAATTGATAATCTGCAGTATATTCAAAAGTTAATGAATGCGAATTTTTCTCCAGATATGACCTCTAAATTACAATCTCTTCAGCTGGAAGTTAACCAAAAATTAAACATTATTCATCACAAAATTATATTTAAAGTGCGTAAAGTGGAACTGAATCAGAGGGTTCAGGCTTAAGCGAGAGTTCATCGTCAAATACATTGTGATATACAATAAGAAATAAATATCTAGCAAACAACGAAAAAATAATATGATTTTTGAAAGATTTCAAGTTTTATTTTTGTGTAATTTTAGTACTTAATAAATTGATTCACTGCGAGTTTCGTACTAAAGTAGTGAAAGTCAAAGTCGCCGTAGTATAGTAGGTAGTGTATTGGCTTATTAGACGAAAGGCCACGGTTCGAATTCCCGGTCAGACATCAAAAACGAAATATGATAAAAATATTTCTTCGGCGGCTCCCTCTCAGCAAATTTCTGTCAAGTTTCTGGGAGTAAATAAAATTGCCATGAAAAGTTTCTCAAAAATCTGTCATTCGGAATCGTCTTTAAACTAAAGGTCCCACCACTGATGTATAAAATTAACACACACAACATAAATGGTGTGTGTTATGAATGGTTGTAATGGCCAATTATGCATGTGTGTATGTAGTGAAAGTCAATGAAAAACAAAAAAATTATGTTCAGTTCAGTGGTAATCTATTATAAAACTATCTTAACTTATAAATGATTCACGCATGTTTTGTTTGAAAGTAGAGCACTATAGACAAACTTCCAAGTAAACTGGAATATTATACGTATATCAAAAGGAATAATCCTTACTAACAAACAAACGAATTCGAAGTAGAATTTTAAAAATATGTTATTGTACGGTATGTTATTTCGGAATTAAAAAAATAAAATATTAAATATTTTAAGCTCCAGCGTTTTTTAATAATCGTTAAACTTTCTATCATACTTGTGTGTGTGTTGCATTAAAAAAATTTTATAAGAAATAAAATTATTATTTCCAAGTAAAAGCAAATAGAAATGAATATGAATAGAATGATGTTTTATTTTATTATCAATTTTTTTCTTTGATATTAATAAAACCCACGCATTAAATTAAATTCACCAACAATATTTAAATTTTTATTCATTATTTTTCTCTTGATGATTTTTTTCGATGATAATGATGACGTACTGGTAAAGCTACTAATTGAATTAAAAAGAAAAAACAAAATAAAACAAAACAAAACTCTTCTACAGGTTTTCTTACTCCTCATAAGCGAAACCTGAATGAAACAAACTTAATTTTTTTTTTAAATTAAAAATGTTTTTAAGCCGCCCTCAGTGATGCTCGCTCAAAGAGCGGTTGTCGCTGCGACTAAACATTTTTTTTATTTGCAACAACTTCTAAGGCTTTAAAAGTGATTATAAAAGCCAGTACTGAAACAGAGAACAGTTTAGTTATCTAAACGCGCTTGTCTACTTAACGGCGCCTTTTGTATAAAACGCCGTATACCTTTTTGTTTGTTTCAAATTTAAATATTAAATTAAGATATCAAAATGGTAAGTTATCTTCTTGAAGCTTTTAAGTGCGAAATTATCCACTAGTGTCTGGCCTCTTTGATATAACTATATGTACTACTGTAATTTATAAATAATATGTACACACATGCGTACATACGTGTATGTGCAAAGTACGCCCGAGTGTTGTGTTTTATAAGTTCGTGATGGGAAAGATAAATAAACTTATTAAGCAGGAGATACAAGAAGAAACCCAATTTAAAGAATTCTTAATAAAAAATAAAAAAATATATTAAAAAAAATAATAATAATAACAACAACAATATTTGATAACAATTGTAATTAATAAGTTTCCAAATTTAACATAATAGTTTTTGCATTTTTCTTAAAAAGAAACAACTTTTTTTGTTGATGTCATTCTAGGAAAACCAATAGAAGTTTGTTTTTTTTACAACTGTTTAAAGTTTAAACATAGAAAACTGACTCACTCTAAAAATATAAAAATAAAAACTCACATGTTCTGTATTACGAAACCGAAATATTTTAACTAAAGTTAAAAAGTTCAAATTAAAATTTGTTTTTTGCATTTTATTTTATATATATGCACATATGTATGCAATTTTATGTTATTGTCTAACTATGTGAACTTAAAGAAAATAAATCTTAAACATTTTTAATTTAATCCACTGAGAATACTGAATTTATATTGTATAATGAATATACATATAGAATTTTTTTAAAATAACTAATCTAGTGTGTTCTATTGTAGTAACTGCACCAAGTATTCTAAAAACATAATTATATGATATAGCACCATGGATTGCGAGTTGTATCATCCCTTAAAACGGTTGCTGGAGTAAATACTTTTTTCCCAGTATAGGAAATAATTTTAGTGACACAAAATTCACCTTAGATGAAGTTTCCAATTATTTTAGGTACAATTTTATAAAATTTTGACTACTGTTAACAATATATTGGATCCTGATTATTGCAAAAGTGAATCAATGGTTAATATTTAAAACATAGATTCTTCTTATAGAAGAAATACTATAGCTATTACATGAACGAGGCTTACAATTAAATTTAGTTTGGTCCCTAAAATTATTTCTTCTTGTATTGTAGATTAAAAATATTAATAACAGTTAGTGGTTTTTGCTTACAAAAGTATATGCACACACATGTATAGTATTCCAGGATCCAGAATTCAGTGGTTGCATTTTATTTAAAAGTAAAGGTAGAAAAAAAATTCTTCAACAATATCTTAGGTATTGAATGCGATATAAAAAGATGAATGAATTGTTATTTGCAAATAATATGGTGCCGTATAACCTGTTTAAATCCATATTAATTTACTTTCGTTCTAATTCCCACACTTAATTATATGCGAATTTAAGTTCAAACCATTAAATTTAAGCGTATCTCAATAACACATTTTATGCGTCATTAGAAGTGATTCCGGTATAACAAGGTGTTAAATGGCAATATAAAAACAAAATAATACTAATGAATAAATGTTACTATAATATTATTTAAAGGCGTGGGAGGATTAAATTATATGCATTTGAAATTAATATAGAAATATATTTAGCATTTAGTATAATCAAATATAAAAAACACAAGTCAAATAAATTATTGACTATTAGTCATCCACACATTCATTCATTAATTTATTAGAATCAACTAACTAATTTTAAATTTTTTGCTTGTTTATAGATATCAAAACAATTTTTATTTGGAGCTTTCCTCGTGCTCACTATATTCTCTTATACTCATGCCAATGATGTTGAACTGCCAACCGAGGTAAAATCAGAATCGGATAAACAAAAGAAAGTAGATAAACGCAACACATGTTCGACATGTTCATATAGTAGACGTACGTATTATCCTTACGGCTGTGGTACTATAGTGCAGAGATTTCTATACCGGAACTGTTTAATTCTACGCGGTAGTCAAGAATCTATTAAAATTTAATTGTTTTGTTTACTTTTTCTCAATTCTTTTGCACTTTTTATGCACATGTCCGTACATTTACAATATTTGTAATAATCTTTAGCACTTTCAGTTATGTTTAAACACAAAAACCTGTATTTGTATTCACTTTCATCTGTGATCCCTAACTGAGTGTTAAAAAGAGAAGACACGTAGAAAATACTAACCAAATCCTTTAAATAAACATTTTTCTTTTCGGTTTCTTTCCCGTTTTTGCATTTTTTTAAATTAAACACTTTAGAGGACGATTCAAATTATGGTTGTCATGGAAATCCATGTGGAGTAAATGCTATTTGCCAAGAAACTGCAGGCGGCCGTCCGGTATGTTCTTGTCCTCCCGGTTATAGTGGCAATCCTTTGACACACTGTAATCGTGGTGAATGTTTAGACAATGTTGATTGTCGTAGTGATCTGCAATGTCAAAATGGCAGATGTGTTAATCCATGTGTGGGTGCGTGTGGATCTAATGCTAACTGCGAGGTATGTTTTTAAAAAATTTATCCATCAAATAATTACTATAATATTTTCATATTTCCCCTTTAACTTTATAGCCTAGAAACCATGTGGCTGTATGCAGTTGTCCCCCTGGTTTCAATGGTGATCCATTTACTTCTTGTCGTGTTGCTGATCCTGGTAAGTGCGTTTCTTAAGTAAACTTATTATTATTGAAACTGCCGTAGTGTAGTAGGTAGTTAATTGGCTTTCTAGACGAGAGTCCGTAAGTTCACACCTCATCGCTGACATCTTAAGCATCAAATCTGATGTTCACTACCGACGTTAAATGGTAGGACCCATATCTCAATGATGTAGTATGATGTGAGAAGCTAGGCCGTCATCTTGATTAAACATTTTCAACAACAAATAATACATATGTATATTTGAAACACATTACAAGTGTCTTTCTTATACTATTCTAACATTTAAAGAAACTGGACATTACATTTTGCTACAAATATTTGCCTAATGCGAACATACCTTTCTCTCTCTCAAGAATTTTCTATATTCATATAGAGAATATACAATTTATTTACCACTTTGATTTTTAATAAAAAAAAAGAACATTAGTGTTGATAGAAAGGAAACCATAAATATTGTTGAAAAAATTATAATAAGTATTATCCTAGCAATATTCTTAAAAGAGGCATAAACATGTAAATGTACATACGTAGAAACAATGTAAAAAACGTAATTAAATTGTATAAAATTAAAAAAAGCATATTTCCTTCCTACGTACATACTTAAACGGAATGTAAACAATATTAAATACGTAATTGTTTTTATAATATACAATCTACTGTTGTCGTATTTTACAACAATTTTAAAATGACCCACTGCACTTCTTAAACAATTCAATTCAAATTTGTTTCTTCTTTTGTAATAAATATTGCAATAACCTTGATCTTCAATAATACCAGATTTTATTTATAACTTGTAGTAAGTAATCCATTAGTAATTTATTCAACCCTCCATAACATAAACCCACAATATTTTTAGATAAATTTATGTAATGATATTAATAATGAATGTAATGGACTTTTTAGGAAATGCATTTGTTACAATATCTATACATCTCGGCATGCATCCATTCGAATGTATATGTATAATTTTACGTAATTTTTAAACGCGCCAGTATGATAAGTTTGTATTTACTTTAAAACTAGTTTACCTTCATTCATATATGCAAGTAGAATTTTGATAAGTAAATACAATATTTACACTATGTACATACATACATATGTATATGAAATATGTGAATATATACCAGAAATTAACACACAATAAATATTTAACATTGCAAGAAATTATCTTGCAATACTATAGACTTCTTACATAAAAGGAAGTAGTTGTTAGCAGTTGATGAATAATACGTGTGTGTAGGCGTTTAAATTGTGAATGGTTTCAAGCTAGTATGTTTTATTAAAAACAAATGATTTATTTTTTGTTTTGTATTTTTTTGTTATTCTGGCGCCAAAATCCGTTTCCTAGAATTTTTTATGGCATAATATATTTACAGTTCATTTTACTAAAAATAGATTTAGGATTCACTTTTTATTTTAGACTGCTGTAGATTGCAATAGAACTGTATGTACTATATATACACAAATGTACTATATATTTTCAAAACAGTTAAAATTTAATTTTCTTGTACATCAAGATACATGTCTTGCAAAAAATCATCTCCAAATTAGTATAGTTACGTGTGTTCCATAAATGAAATGTAATGAATTTGCCATAAATATACAGTTTTTTATAAAATTATATTTACTTTTTAATTATTTAGAGGAACAATGTCATCCAAGTCCATGCGGTACCAATACTAAGTGCGAAATTATAAATGGTGTAGCCACATGTTCTTGTTTAAATGGATATGTTGGAAATCCATTATCTGGCTGTCGCCATGAATGCGATCATGATGGTGATTGCAGTTCTCGCGATATGTGTAGCAATTTCAAATGCGTACCTGCTTGTCAACAATGCGGTACGGGAGCCACTTGTGCTACAGTAAACAATCATCGTGCTGTTTGTGAATGTCCAAAGGGTTATATCGGTAGTCCGTATACAGAATGTCGCCCTGAATGTTACGGTGATTCCGATTGTCCAGCTGGAAGACCAGCATGTTTCTATGGTATTTGCAAAAACACATGCGATGGTGCTTGTGGTGTAAACGCCGATTGTAATCTACGTGGTTTGACACCTGTTTGCAGTTGTCCACGTGATATGACTGGAGATCCCTTCGTTCGGTGCCGTCCATTTACAAAAGGTAATTATTTATTTTTCAATATATAAACACAACTAAAAATTTCAACTAAAAAATTTTTATTTCTTTTGCCTACTATTAGCTGACTTGTGTGAACCCAACCCCTGTGGTACAAATGCCTATTGCGTTCCCGGCCATGATAACACAGGACGTGAACGTCCCGTTTGTAATTGTTCACCTGGTCATACCGGTAATCCATTGACTCATTGTTCAAGAGTAAGATCGAAATTATCTAAAAATTAGTTATAAAATATTTTTGTTAATTACATTTTTGTGCTTATTAGGGTGAATGTTTAAGCAACAGTGAATGTCCTGATAACAAGGCTTGCATCAATTATCAATGTGTTAACCCTTGTATCGGAAAATGCGGTTCTGGAGCAGAATGTGAGCCTAAAGCTCACTTAGCTGTATGTAAATGTCCACATGGTACTTCTGGTGATGCTCTAGTTTCTTGTCGCAGTTCACGTACTTATCCCGTTGCCAAGTATCATGGTGTATCTAGTTCATGCTCTGTGTGTTAAAGATGTAAATATTGTTATAACTGCCAATCTTTATAATTAATTTCTTCGATTTTTATTAACTTACCTATAATTGTTTTGTTTCTGCTGTCTAATGTTTCTAATTGTTTTGTATGTAACAAGTATATTTTATTAATTTATTGCTCGAGTTACGCTTATATGAATATGTCATAAATAAAAACTAAAAAAATTGAATCCCATATCCAATATTCTTTTTAATTTATTGTGGTTCCAATAAAAAAGGAAAGCATTATATAGAATGAAGGCTTATTTTTTTCAAGTGGTATTTAAGGTACACATATCAACGAAAACTTTTTCAACGATATTGTGTTAAATTGCAAAAATGTTACTTTTTATTAAAAAAATTAGAAATTTTATAGTTTCAATATCTTATATCCATTTTTGGAAAATCCAATTTTAGGAAAATTCAATTAATACCATAGTCAAAGGAGATTACTTCAAATTGGCAAGAGGTGTTATAAAATTTTACTTTATATACAAATTAAAGGTACTTAGAAATGAATTTATTCGAAATTAAAATTTAATTCAATAGATTTGATATGCTAACGTTAAAAAATCTCTACAACTGTAGGCTTTTCACAATTATTTTCATCAAAATCTTCAGAATATACCAGTTCGTACGATTTATCATTTTTGCCTTCTTGGTGAGTTTGTAAATGCGACCGCCAAGCTGTTTGACGTTTAAATTGTTTGCCACAAATATTACAACTAAAAGGACGTTCATCTGAATGAATTATGGCATGACGTTTCAGCTGATCTACGGTGAGAAATGATTTATCGCATTCTGAACATTGATGTTGCTTTTGATCCGTATGACAGCGACGATGTACTAACATATTACTAGAAATCCGAAAAGCCTTGCCACATATATCACAGGAATACGGTTTTTCACCCGTATGTGTGAGCATGTGCTTTTTGTAACCAGATTTTTGTGTTAAACTTTTGCCACAAATGTTACATGTAAACGGTTTTACACCAGAATGTGTCAACATATGCATGCGAAGAGAGGATGGTTGACGATAAGATTTCCCACACAATTCACACGTATTTGGGTTATTAGGATCATGTATAGATATGTGACCATCATAGGCGTTACGTGTTTTAAATGCTTCACCACATACATCACATTTATACGGTGTTTCATCAGAATGTAATTTCATATGATACTTAAAGGAACTAGCATTGCTTAATTGCTTACCACATTCCTGAAAGACATAAAATTGTTAATTTTTAATAGATATTCTATTTATTGCTGCACTTATTACCTTGCATTGGTGTTCGGGATTAGCTGGCTTACCCGAAGACGTTCTTCGCCTTCTCGTTGGATTTCCCATATTATTTTCTGACCCAGAGTTTGTTGCGTCATCCGCGGGACGCTTAAAACTTTGTTGCGACATATCATCCTGACTATCACTTATAAGCTCTACATAATCTTCCTCGGCATCATGTACTTGTATTTCATATTCCACCTTTTCTTCCTGCCCTCCAATATCTTCACTTTCTCTCTGTTCTTGCTCTTGCTCCTGTTCCATTTCTTCATCTTCATCCATATGTTGTATTTCTGAATCCGTTATTATGGTAGTATCATATATTTCAGTCGTCTCAGCTACATCTTGAACAACGTATTCCATCTCAATTTCTTCCTGATCTTCAATATTGTGCTCCTCTTCTTGTTGCTCTTGATTCTCTACTTCACCGTCATTTTCCAATACAGTGAGCTGTAGGTATTCTTCATCATTGTCGTACAACTGTTGTTCTAGTTGTTCCCGCTTCATTTGAGCTGCTTCCGCTAATTCTTGTAAATCCGCTTCCGATTCGTTGATCACAATAACGTTTTCTTTAGTCTGTTTTTCTACCTCCTCCTCCTCCGCACCGGATCCTCTATCCACTTCTATTTGGCTACTTAAAATTTTATTTGATTCTAAAACTTTTTTCTTAAAAGCATACGATTTAGCTAGCTCATGTACACAATTATTACAAATAAAGCCGGGCAATGTACTGTTATCGTCTTCCAAAAATTCCAAATTTGTACAAAAAGACAACAAAGATGCCAAGGTGGTCACTTCTCCCATTATTAGCCCTTGCTTATATAGAGATTTATATTCCTTACATTCACCAACGCAAGTTCGGCATATGACAACTTCTGTAATTTCTGTTGGCATATTTAAATAATATTTATTTTATTTAAATTTTTTTGTTTTTAGTAATAATTCACAATTTGTGCAAACAAAACCTCTAATTGAGAATATATTTTACTAAAACCAGAGTTGTATTCCTAGAGCAGAGTTGTTACATTAAACAGAGTGTTATCGAACAGCTGTTTTGAAACATTTTGGAATCCCAACAAAAATTCAAATTTAGTTGAAATAGATATTATTAAGTAAATTAATAGTTTTTAATATTCTAAATTAAAAAGTAAGCGGTAAAATAAATGTTCGCCATTTATTGCATTTCACTTCACATTATGAGGGAATATTGGCAATCATGTTATTTGTTTTCTAACGCCATCTTGAGTAAAAAAATTGAATGGCAACAGTAAATCAACATCTGTCAAAACATATGGACAAAATTCTAACCAGAAATTATCCAACATATAAACTTGCACCGGTTTTAATTTTTCACAAATAATTTCGTATAATTTTTAATTAAAAATCATTTAGACTGTAAAAAAGTGAAATGGCCCAAAGTGGACTCACGAAAGTGTTGCGCTATACACTGCAACACATTGGCAAACGATGCTATACAAGTGGCTATGCAGCAGTACCATTGGTAACAACTTCTTCAATAAGCCACAACCATGCGGCTAAAGCATTATTGTGGAACGGGGGTCATAAGAAATATCTGTATAGTACTGATAGCACAAGTATGAACGACATATTTGAAATATTCATCACCTATAGGTATTAACGGACTATTGTTACAGAGAATGCGTCAAGTCCAGAAATTTTGTCAAAATTGTTTCCCCAAACAGCCGTTAATGTTGATGAGGAAACTGAACGCGAACGTAAACGTAAGGAGGAAGAGGAAGCCAAAGAAAATGAAAAGGCTTGGAAACGCATGAAATTAGGGTGAGTAATAAAGTGACAGACGTTGTTACAACGAATGTATAAAATTGCGTAATTGTTACTTATGTTTACATTTCTTTTATGGTGCAATTTTTAAGTTTTGCTGTATTTGGCGGTTCCGGGGCAGCTTTGCTTTTATGGGGCATTTATGAATTCGGCAAACCTGAAGTGGATGCTGACGGCCATATTATTGAGGACGAATTTAGCAAAAGTCCAATTGTTCAACAATATTTACAACGTATGTGGAAGTCTATCAATTACTATCAGAAAATGATACAGGAGCCGTCAAGGTCGCAGCTTTTGCCAGATCCTTTAAAACCACCCTATATACAACCACCATATACTTTAGTTTTGGAAATGAAGGATGTGTTAGTGCATCCTGATTGGACTTATCAAACTGGTTGGCGTTTTAAAAAACGTCCTGGTGTTGATGTATTTTTGCAAGAATGTGCAAAACATTTTGAAATAGTTGTTTTCACCGCCGAACAAGGTATGACGGTGTTCCCTATCTTGGATGCTTTAGATCCCAATGGTTACATCATGTATCGTTTGGTTCGTGACGCTACACATTTTATTGATGGCCATCATGTAAAAAACTTGGATAATTTGAATCGTGATTTGAAGAAGGTAATGCACACATTATTCTTTTTTAATTAACATTTTTTAAAACATAAATATTCCATAAAATATTGGTTATTAGCTGTTTTCGACACATTTATTAAATGAAAATTATTTAAGAATAGTGGCATAGTGGCAAGGATAGTGGCATAGAAATTATCTTCTGTTTTCGTTGCTATCATATATCATATATCATACAGAAATCCAAGAGACCTCTATTCCATCTAGTAATCCCTATCCATGCCCCGTTAGTGCTCCTATAACAGCTCTCGGCTCACGCCTTCTCTTGCTTAGGATAAGTTTTGTTGACCTTCAGTTGATCTTCGATAACCTCAAGGATTCCCTGTACCTCCGCCTAAATAATGCTACATTTCGTCTGATGCGTATATGAAGTGGATGCTGACGGTCATATTATAAAGGATGAATTTAGCAACAGTTCGATTGTTCAGCAATATTTACAACGTATGTGGAAGTCTCTTAATTACTATCAGAAAATGAGCAGTCAAGAGCACAGGTTTTCTCAGATCAGGAGTTCCTGACATCCTAAACCGCGCTCGGTTTAATGTTGGATACCTCAGTGAAAATAGCCCAACTGCGAAGACTTTATCCGAGCATATTCAGACTTTTGTAGCTATGTAATCCATCATTTCATTAGTCTAAATAACGTGACACCGCCACGTTAGAACTCACTTGATCTAGTCCATTCAGTCAAAAGAAACTTCTAACTGTCACCTTCCTCACATATTCCTCAATCGGAGGTAAGTGAAGAATAATATCCAGAGCTACTGGAAGTGTGCTTCTGCTGACACATGTTATACAAACAGAGACCCACCTCTGTACTTTTAAATGCTTAGTGTTTTTAAAGTATTTCACTATAGCGCGCTTCCATAGGTAAGAACAGATCTAATAATCGAGGAGTAAATCCAGTTTCCCTACCTAAGGAATTTCGACACTTGCAGTATGTATTGAAACCTTTCCTATTCCTCTCCTAAGTATTTAGTCACCACGATAACTTGGAGTTAAGTATAACCATTAAGTATTTTACCCCATCTGAAAGTCTTGGCGTCACTCCATAAAAAAGCTGTGGTTTAAATCCGACCACCTATATATCTTAGTGAGTAAGATTATCACCGTCTTGTCCGAGTTAATTCTAAGACCCTTACTACGAGCCTTACTACGGGCTTACTGTATGTGAGGTTATAGTTGACACCAATTTTCTTCTGACTACTACACCGTCAGAATAGGCTACACTCTTCCTTCCCTTACTTTCACCTTATCTCAACACGATCACTGACTGCTAGTAACAAAAACAGAATCATCCTTGTTGTGTTCACCGAATAACCAGTTTTCTAGCTTTTCCCTCCTCCCTCCACGTCGATGCGATAACTCGGCTGCTAAGCATCAGATTTTTTTGCTAAGCTCATTCGATATCTAGTGTTTCATCCGGACCGGTGACTTATACGGCTCGAATGTGTTTGTTCACCACCATTTTCCAAGTGTTAGTAGAAAATCTCCTTCAATAGCTGTCCTCCTATCCTCATCTATACAACAAGGAAAGTGGAGTTAAATACGTAAATTCAGAGTTAGAGTGCCCGGTATCGAAGGTTACTTTGATAGTATGCTCTTACATCTTGTTAGTTTATTTACGTATTCTGTGGATCCGCAGTATTGTATCCACGATATTCTTTTTGCTTTCTTTATACTGTAAAATTTGGTCATACACTGTTCTGGCTATATAGATAAACAGGTGGATAAGCATGGTCAAAGCTATCTACTAGGTATGAACAGTATTGCCGGTCTCGTCCCCTAATCCTCGTTCTCAACAGTGCTCCTACCCAAAAATTCCTAAAGTTTCTATAAGGTTTCCTTACTGATCTGGTAAAGCCAATATAAGACTGTATCTTATTATGAGCAGAGAAGGAACAACTACAATATATCCTCTAAAACCTTACCTTCTTCTTAATTGTCCACATGATGTCTAACACCGTGTATCTATTCTTAGCCAATATTCTCAGTAGTAGATAAGTATTTCATTGGTTAAGTATCAGGGCCCTATTGTTCCGACTTGGGTACGAGACCGTTTCCATCGGTGGTGGAATCTTTACTGTCACAAATGGTCGCAAAGACAGCTCAGATACGCATACTACCTCCACCTTAGATTTGCCATAGTTCCGTACTAACCCTATCATCAGGATCATACCGATTTCTAACAGTTGTCATCTGCCCGTAATCAATATGTAATTAGTTTTTCGCCGACATGTAGTAGCTTGACCATTTCCAGGTCTGGCTGTCTTAACGATCTCTTTTTGAGTGTCCTTTGGATGTTTGGATATAAGTTTGTTGGCCATAAGGACGTTAGCCAATGACTTACTTCCCTCCGTTTTCTTACCTTTATTCAACTCCTTCACCTTTTTTGCAAACGTACCAATTATGGCCGAGGTAGCTGAAGTTACTTTTGATTCCTCGATCTTGCCACCACTTCTGGTACCAGTGCCAGGCACACAATTTCTTGCCAATGCCACAACTTTACTCCGGCGAATAGTGTCCGTCACAGTATTGACGATAATGGAGGTCATTCAGGCGCCTAAATTCTTTTAAGTTTAAGGAAGTTTCAACCTTGTCGGAATATAGCTAATAACCTTTCTTAGGTTATGTACGATTGCTAAATTGGCCCTCGTACCATTCTTTGGCTTCTCTTTCGTTCGGCTTTTTTTTATTATAACTTGCCACCTTTGTGACATGTGACAGAGCTTTCTAGCGAACAAGTTTATTAGGAACATCTTTCCCATCTGTTCATGAGTCTTTTGATTCTGAAACCACGGAGGGAGTAGTGGATTGATCAACCACTTTCTGATTTTTTATCATATTAACCTGATGTTCTTCCTCGGAATCCAATTGACCATGCCTTATAAGGCGCCCGAAATAATCATAGTCTCCCGGCAGTTTCGAAAGTTCATTCTTAATGACCGTAACCATCTGTCCTTGCTGATGTAGTATGCCTCCGTATATCTCCATTAGCTTTTCGTCTCCCATAGAGGCATCAAAAGCCTTTGGGTTTTCCTTATCGCCTTTCCTATTGCCCTTATACAGCAATTCCCTTGGTTTGGTTTTCAGTTATATTTTTTAATTTAGTCCCACCAGAAATGGAAGAAAGGTCATGGTGCAGTGACGGCATACGCTGGCTAAGTAGCTAGAATAACAGCCAACACTTGTCAAGTCATTGGAGGGGAACTGTTAGCGACTAGTAAATTTAGGTAGTTAGCTAGTCACGACATCCGCACTGCTTGTCCTTAGCGCGTGTCCATATTTATTTGATCTATGAGAACTTCTAAGGGCTCTCTAGAGCATAAAGTGTTCGGACTAAGCGCCTACTATCGCCCTCTATCCCTTTTAAAAGAAGCGCAGTGGAAGCGAAATGAGAAGGCTGGACTTTAGTTTATAAATGTTATCTAAAATTAACGAAAATTTAATAACTCTCCTGTCTGGAAGATGTGCGTGTTTTTTATATTTTTAATTTTATATTTACAAATTTTAGCTCCAAAAAAATTATTGTTTGTGAGTAAAAAATAAATGAAAAAATGGAAATACAACTCCACAACAAGATCAAAATTAATCATACGCAACATAAAACGGTGATATGCAGAAATTTTATTGTAGGGTGCATTAGTTATGACCGATTCTGTATATATGTATACAATGCAATTATTTAACCAATTTTAACTTAATTTTAATCTTTCTTTTTTAATAAATATCCATTAGGTGATTGTCGTTGATTGGGATCCAAATGCTACACAAATGCATCCAGATAATACATTTAATATTGCACGTTGGAAGGGCAATGATGATGACACACAACTTTTCGATTTGATCAATTTCTTAAAAGGTTAGACAATTTAAAAATAACTGAAAACAAAAAATTATTCGGTAAAAACGTTTAAATGTACAATTTTTTTACTCTTAATAGCCATTGCTACAACAGACGTGGATGATGTTCGCGAAGTTCTACATTATTATCGCCAATTTGAAGATCCGATTAAAAAATTTCGTGAAAATCAAGCAAAATTATTGGAGCAAATGCAAGAACGCGAACGTGAGGAACAAGCTAAAGCTAAACCAATTGTTAAGAATTGGTCAAGAAGTTTTTTAGGACGCTAAAATAAAATTTGTTCATGCTATCATTTCCTAAGTTTACCTAGTAGCTTTACGATCTTTAATATTTTCATTTACCATCCAAACATGGTTTTTATATTAAAATCTGTATTTACATGTATTTTTGAAAAAGAAAGAAAGAAAGAAAAAAAACGAAAGTTTTAATGCATTCAACTTTTAATAATTTAAAATTTTTATGACTCATAATGGAGTAGTGGCGTGTGTAACTAGCTAACACAATCTACATATTTTGTTATGTTGATTATCAACATTTTATTTGTTTATTTTTAAGCTAATTTTTATAACCGATAATAAAAATTAAACAAAATTCCAATACAATGAAAAGATTGCTGTATAAACGAAGTTATGGCTTTATTCAATTCGAACTGACATCACAATTCTACAAACTTCAATAAAAGTAAAATTTAAATGTCAAGTAAATTTAACAAACTGTTCTTCTATTTAATTTTAAATCCAAGTGTGTGAAAGATTTAAAAAGTAAAATAAGTAAACATTAAAATTATTTTCTAACTTCTTTACGTTAAAAAACAGTAACAATATCATTTGTTTTCATTTTGTTTGCCACCACTATGAACCGTAGAAAAGAAATTTTTTCGTGTTAAATTTTTACACATTTTTACACACATGTCAAAAACTCTGAGAGTAAATAAAATTGGCATGAAAAGTTTCTTAAACATCTGTCGTTCACGGTCGACTTTAAATTAAAACACACAACATAAATGGCGTGAAAAATTATGTCGTAATCCTGGCAGAAAGGTTGTAATGACCAATTATGTACATACATACTTTTGTTGTACATACATACGTATTCATAAAAAATAAATTTGGTTAACGGGATTATCAAACGTATACAAAATATGATTAATAAACCCTTCTTTTTTTAGGAAACAATTCAAAGAATTTTATATTAGAAACTCAAAATATTTGCTAATATTAACACTTAAAAATAAATTTTAAAGAAAAAAAATTAAAAAAATAATATTTTCATTTCAATTGCGTAGTACTTGTTCTTTTTCTGTTCATTATAAATAAACGTGTATATTCTATCTAACCTTGGGAGCTTTCTGTTGTCTGTCGTCTATTATATCTATACCCCTTCAATTTTACGTTAGACGTTAAAGCGTACTTTTAGGCTTAAGCTATGCAAATGGCAAATTTACTGCAGCAAAATTTTGTGCTGCATACAGTAAAAATGCTGCAGTCATTTTTCATGCATTTTGCTGCATGTAATGTGCCATTTGCATTGCTTAAGCCTAAAAGTACGCTTTAAAAATAAATGTACATAAATTTAGAGCGAAACAACGAAACTTTTTTTTATTACAAATGAAACAAAAAACAAACAAACAAACACACACACACACACACACTAAGAAACTAACAAAAGCAATTAACAAATTGTAGGTATAAATCAATAATAATAATCAAATTAATTAGAATTCCATTTTGGATATTAATATATCATTTCGTTTTTTGTTAATATTAAAAAGTCTTTTTCTTAAACAATATATTTTTAATTGCTGATGAACTTGATAATTATTGTTATTACAATTCTTCAAATTTTTTATAAGGTTCAGGATACAGCTTCAATAGAAACTTTAGTATTTTCACTGTTTTATGCATCATTTAATTTTATTAAATGTTATTAAAATAAAACACATTTAAATTTTTCTATTTTTCGTTTCGAATATTATTTATTTTCTGTTTTCTTTCTTTATTTTTGGTTTCTCTTTGGAATAATGTGGTTCTTGTTATTTATTAGGAAAAGAAATGATTATAGCTTTTTGTTTAAATGTACAATTATTTTAAACATTCATTTAAATGTCATTGACTATTTGTTCTTTTGTAAAATTACTTAACGTTGGGCTGGATTAATTGGACAGGTTGATTAAGAATTTAAATAAAATGAAATTATCTTCTTTTATCGCGAAATTGGATAGGGATTGTTGTTTTCAATAACAATTGTAATATATATAAATATGAATTTTATGTATTATATCTGTATGTATGCATGTATATATAAAAATTTATTTCTTTTTTTTATAAATATACAATTTTATTTTAAATATCTTGGACTATTCTGTTCAAAAACTGAATAGTTTAATGAAAAAAGAATTAAAAAAGAAGTAAAAAAGTGTTGTCTTTGTTTATGGCGGCAAATTACTATCAATTTATTTGAGAAATTAAATCAATTGTTATGTAGTATTCTTGTTCTTGTTATTTTATGGAAATTTATTTTATTTAAAATTTTATTATATTTAAAATTTCTAGAACATTTGCTTCGAATACTTTATATTTTGTAATTAATTTGTATGTATATGTTGATTTTATAAATGCAATTTTTCTATTTATTTATTTATTATTTTTTTCCATGTTATTTCAAGCGTTACAAAAATAGTAATTTGTTTTTAGTCGTTTCTATTCCGAAAATTTTTTCTAGACGTTTCTATTTAGATCGTTTATTGCGTGTTTTTTTTTAAATATATTTATATATATATATATATATATTTATCTCCAGTTTAATTTTTCAATAATCCTTATCCTATATAAATGTAAACCATTGCTAAAAGCATGATCTTTAATTTTATTATTATTGAAATCATATGTAATTGAAACGAAAGCAAAATTTGTTTTTAAGTCACATTTAATTATACACTCTAGCAATGCTACTGTTTAAATAATAAACTAAGACTAATATAATAATTGCTAGAACTAGCTAGCTATTAAATTTCTAATCCAAATTTCAAAATATTATAGAAATATTTTGGAAAATATTTGATTTTGTTTGGTTTTTATTGTACTACCTATTAAAAGGACGCAAATATACGTAGGTATAGTATTTGTATGCATGTATTATTGTTTTCCTATAAAATTTTAAAAAGTTTTTCTTCGTATGCACTAATAAAATTTTTCTACATTCATTTATCTTAGTTACTACAATTTGAGTAGAGCAAACATTTTTCTAAAAGTCAGCTGAGAGAAAGTTTCTAAGAAAATTTTAAATTAATTTAGTTCCATACATGATTTGGAATAAGTTGAATTTACTTACAGATTTATATAAATACCAAAAGTGATAAGGATAGGCCAACCTCCTAAACGCAAAAAGTACATAGTCAGACAATGTTTCAGCAGCAAAACTGTGTAGCAGAGAAATCCTTTGAATAAAAACCGCGTTAAAGAATGGGACTGTAGACTCAGACATCAGACATCTATGTATTAAATAAGTATTTTACAGAATAAGAACAAATATGTTATTAAAAACATTTCAAGCAAGAACTTTCATGACAGCGAATTTACTAAGTAATTTCAATTCATGGACCCTCCTTTAAAGTTATGCCGATAGAGATAGTAATCAAGTAATCACACCTTTATTATGATGAGAAATTGTATAAAAGACTATTTCGACCGTATAAATATATTTGAAAAATTGTATTTAAATAATTCTTGTGTCTAAAATGGTGCATGTATAAAAAGTTGTGGTCTTCGATAATATGCTTATCGTACTACGCTAATATGCAAGAGTTAGAAAACTTGATTCCATATCGTCTGCAGTACAATTCGATCCTACACTTAAAATTTTACTCACCAAGCTACTAAATGCTACATATGCCTAATACATGAAAGACATATGGTTTCCTTTTCAGCAGACCTTATAGCGTTGTATATTCTTTAGAATTACTCACTTGCAAGTGAAACGATTGATCCACAATACTTGAATATACTATATTATCATAATTTCGAATTTAAGAAATGTTCATCAAAGCGCAAAGATGTTGAGGACATATTTCAATCATAGATTTAGTTGAGTTAAATTTTTTTTATTGATCTTCAGGCGGTAGTAATCGATTTTCCACTAAAACAAACTGAAATCGAAAGTTTTTTTTTATTAATGCAGTTATGGTAGAGTTTCTATGGACAAGTGTTTATGATTTTAAAAAATGGCAAATAGATAGAAAAGTAGTTTCCTTTGTTTTTTTTATAGAATTTCTAATTTCCCAATTAATAATTCCGAACTAAGTAAAAATAAATTAAACATTTTGTTTACGAGTTTGTAATCACTTACAATTTTTGTTTATATATTTCTTTTTTTTATTATTATTAAATTTTCTTTTGTTTCATTTTACTATGAATTATTTTAAATTTATAAATGATGTTTTTTTTTTTCATTTAATTTTACTTTTAAGTTGTATTTTGTTTAAATTTAAATTTACATTATATTAACATTTATATTTTAATTTTGCATTTAATTAAAATATTTTCATTTTTTTCTTCTTCATATTATCTATATATCTATATATATATAGATATTATTTATAGGTAGTTATTGAAATTAAAATAAAATAATAATTATTATATTAAATAAAACAAGGAAAACTAACACATAATTTTTACTTGTCGTTTACTCTTTCAGATACGTATTAAAATTTTTTCAACTAAAAAAAAAAAACAAACAAAAAACTCTACAAGACGAACTTTTAAATGGGCTTCTATGTATAAATAGGTATATATATGTATGTATATATAAAAATTAATATAAATATTTAATGTTTTTCTTAATTTTTTTTTAAACCTTAAGTTCACAATTATTTATGTATGTATATATTATATATATATATTACTTGGTTATAATGGTTTATTCATCTGGTTCTAATTTGTTTCTTTGTTCTGTTTTAAATAAATAAAAAAAAGAGGATATTTAAATGGATTGTTTGAAACTGCATTGAAACATCCAACTGCTTTAGTAATAAATTTTCTTTGCTTTTTTTTTTGTTTAGTTTTAATTACATACATTTAGAAAATTGTTAATAAATAAACAACAAAAATAATACATTTTCTCTTTTACTCATCATTAACTACGTAGTTTCTATTAAAAAAAAATGTTATACAATTTTTATTAGTTCTTTTAGAGAAATTGTCAATATTTATAAAGAATTGGTGGTGTTGGTAGTGTTGGCTTTCAGTATTAATATTAAGAAATTACTTACATTTCCTAAATAATTTTATCTTTGTTGCTTTGCGTGTATGTCCGATAATAAACCCGTCTAACTGACTGTTTCTCTACTGTCCAGCAATAACATGTTGTTGTTGTGTTTCTATAATTAATCTGATTCTTCTTCGCGATCATCGAAATCCGTTAGATCGACCGCCTTTATCATACCCCGAGATATCGCATATTCAATCAAGGCCAAATGACAGAATACATATTGGTCGGGCATTTGTATTGAATAAGCACGCTGGGCACGTATTTTTTCTACAGTGCCACGTATATCAGCCGTGCCAACATCTTCAAGACGAGATATGCAAATGTCCAAAGTAATAAAAGTGCCTAGAATAAAAACATTGTAATATTAAAAAATTTATAGAATCGACATTAAATTATGACTAGTAATGAATAATAGGTATTTTACCTGTTCTTCCTATGCCCGCACTACAATGCACGACAATTGGTGGTCCTCTTGGATGTCCAGCCCATGTATCACCTAATGCTTGTACCATGTGTGCTTGCTTCTCACGCACCTTTTGTAAAAAGTTTATCATGGCCATGGCTGAACTGGGTACTCCATAATCTGGCCAACTGGTAAATTGCCAATGTGATACATTTCTTATTTCGTCAGTCTAATGAAACAACGAAACGAAAAACAAAAATCAAATAAGAAAATGGTTTAAATATTTCTCAACACAATCTTTTTTTTATTAATCTTAAGCAAATAAATTAAGTTTTTAGTTTACCTTTGTATTTCTCAGTTCTAATGAGGCTATTGTATAATCTTCATTAGTTTCTATACTAAGTGTTCGCACATGGAAGTTACCAAATTCTAAGGAACTATTCTCTTGTGGTTCCCAATATTGACCGCACTTTACACGTCCACGTTCCATAACACGTGTTGTCATAACTATAACTAAACAATGTTGTTCCCAGATCATACGCCAAAAATCTTGGGATGTCTTTGGTAATGGGCCTAAAATGGACAAAATAAAAACGATTTTAAATTTTAAAATTCATTGATTAAAATTTAATAACTGTAAAGCAAAAGAATGTTAATATAAGATACATTCGCATCTAATAAATTCCCCTATTCACGTACTAATTTCTTTGCTTAAAAAGATTGATATTTTATATAAAAGAAAATTATGTTTCAAATCGGATTTCGTCGAATATTATATTTTTTCTTTCAAAAATTTAATTTACAATTTTTCTTTTCATATGGATTTGAAAGTTCAAAATATAAAATTTAAGCTAGAATTTATAGTGTGATTGTGCATTTGATTCGCCTTTCGAGGATAAACGGCTTCAAAATTAGGAATCATTTTAATGAAGTAATTTTGCAACACCTAAAGTTGATTTCCATGAATCGCTTTTTAAAAGGAGAAGTTGTATTTTACACTGATAGAGAAAAAGAAGTTTCTGCATATTAATTGATTTTTGTTTTAGAAGAAAGGATTTTCGTATCTATACAAATAATTGTTGATGCATAAATAGTTGCCGCACATACAATATACAAAAATTGGCAAAAGATCGCTATATTCTTAGGAAAATCTATAGAGCTCTAGCTGAAGGTGTGATTGTTGATTAGCAAATATGTAATCCTAATCATTAGATATTAAATAGAATATGTTTTTGATTCAATTTTAATAAAAAGAAAAACATATAATAAATAGTCATATAAATATAACTTCATTTAGAGTCTTTTCTTCTATTTTAAGAGAAGGAATACAAAACAAACAACAACAAAAAGTAGGTCAAGGTTAGGTCATACTTTCAACTGCAAGAAAATATTTTCCTCATGTACAAACATTTGCAATTATTTACTAAGGATTGTAAAATTCTATTTGGAGACTTTTTATTCTATTAAAGTGAACACCATAAAGTATATAAAATTTATTTCATATACTATAGAACATTCATACTTCTGTGTAATATCTGAATATAAAACGCAGCTGTTATTTTAAATCATTTATAAGACTTCTTTTAATAACATATGCAAAAAATAGAGGGAGAGAAAAAAAACAGGCACTTAAGCACCAATACAATGATTATGGATACCACTATTATTCTCATGATGTAATTTAAAGAGAAGAGTAGGAATGGAGAAAGAAAGAATAGTAGTAGTACAGCAATTGGAAAATAAAATCAATATAAAACCGCATTAAATACATTATACTCGTACAACATCATAAAAAAAAAAAGAAACAAGGACGTTCATTAACTTAAAAATATACTCAATATGTGTATAATGTACTCATACTGTTACGCGGTAAAAAAAGTGTGCAAACACTTAATGTATTTTAAATAAAATAGGTGTACTACTCTATAACAAAAGAACAATCTAACATGTTAGGCAACAATCAGCTTTTCTTGAATATTAAATGCTCTTAGCAGCATACTTATTCATATTATTATAAGAAAAATACAGAAAATTTTTTAAAACATTAATTTTTTTTTATTGAAACTTGGATTTGCCTTAAAAACATTTCTGATTCTGATTACATTACATTAAAAGTTTCTTTTTTTTTCTTTTTTAAAGCTAGAGAACTAGGTAATGTAAACAAAGTATTTTCATTTCAGTGTACACTTTTATTATTGTTTATCGTCAGTAACGCTGGATGACAGCATGGTAAAGATAGAAATAAAATAAAAGAACAAATACAGAGCGAGCAAAACTAAGTGTCCTTGTGTTTAAAAACATGTTTATTTTGTACTGTCATTATTTGTGTTTAAATAAAACATTAGGGTCACAACGGGCACATAAATAGAGAACACTGTCACCACCATCTTAAGAGTGGCGAGAGAGAATATTTCAATAATTACCTTGAAAGTAAGTTAGTTTATTTTTTACAAAAACGATCAAAGATAATAATTTTTAAGTATTAAAATAATTTGTATATAAAAATAAAACGAAACAAATAATTTCAACGACGTTACAAAACAAAAGATTTGAAAATAAGTACAACTGAAAATTAATAACAACTTGACTTAGAAACTACCTGGTTAGACATTACATTTGGTTTTAGTTCGCTTATGTCTTTAAAGTTTTTTGCGACATTTCAGATTTGGCTGTGCGAGCGAAATTGTTTTTGAAAGATTATAATTTTGATTGAGCGAAAAGCCATTTCATTGTAACGGAAGAACGATATTAACAGTGACTAAATTTATTCTGCAATAACTTGTGCGTTTTATCGACCAAACTTTCGTAAAAGGAACCAAAAAATTAAAGGATATTTTATTCAAAACTCCGTATTGTCTACGTTACTATAAGTGGTTATAATACACCTAGAGCCATTTTTTTAATGCGAGATTAAACTCAAGTTTAAGGTAATCTCCAGTTAAATTTAATCTTACGTTAACTGAGTTTGTACTTTTTGCGTGGAAGTTTAAACCTTGTAGAGCTGCAACACTTATAAGCAAAAATGGCAACGCTTTTCACAACAATTTGCTTTTGTATAGAACAAAAGCAGCTGAATACGATTGATATTTAAGTAAAAAAATTATTTTTGATAAATAAATAAATTAAGATTGTTTATTGTCAATTTAGGTTTTATATAATTCATAATCACTTATATATTTGTTATTCGGCTTTCTCTCAATTAAGTTTTTTTTTTAATAAAATTTGTCAACTATTTTCGACAGTTGTGGTTTAAACTTAACGTTGGTGGTTTAAACCTAAGATTAAACGTAAGATTAAGTAAACTCAAAAAAGTGAATACGAAGATTAAAGTTAACTTAATCCTCAAACTCTCACTCAAAATATGGCCCTTGACAACTAAGGTTTAACAAATGTCAATAGAGTTATGGAAGTACAATTTTAATAATTCCAGGATTTTAAAAACTGAAACGAAAAAATTATTTTATATATAAAATAGTGTTTCCAATCGTAATCCTGACTGAAGGGTTGTAATGACCAATTATGCATGTATGTTTCCAATACCTTTGATAATACTTTCGAGATAAATTTAATTATCTAATCCACTTACCTTGTGTTGAAATGTATGCATTTTTCTGTTTGTATCCATCTACAAAATTGGCATTTATATAGTCCGATAAGTCATCGCCATCAACCCGTGAAAGCACTACTCGACTGTGATCGTAGCAGAGGACATCTGTGTAACGATTTTTCGTCAAATTATTGCGCATTCTAAAAAAAAACAGAAATGTAGACAATATCATATGATTAAAGGTTTCAATAGATCAAAATCTATATACTATGTATGTACGAATGTACAATGCATGTATGTGTATATGTTTATGCTTTTATATACATACATACCTGGCATGTAAAAATGTGCCATCCGGAGCTCGACTACGTATTTCAGCATATTCTTTAACGAGTCCCTGACGTCCTAGTGTTTTTACCATTTGAACAATCTGTTCAATTGTTTTCGGATCACCCTCTTGGCCAGCCAGACTGTCGTCATCACTAAAACCGGACGAGGCACTACTTGGTGGGTTCTCTGTCCAAAAATCGCCGAGACCCGTTTGATTGCCACCAACACCACCAGTTGTTGCTGCTGTTGTCGTCGTTGTCGTATCACCGTTAATACCGTTAACCACCAGAGGTGCTACTAATATATCACCGTTTGGTGTAGAACCGTTTGATAGATTTATCAATTTATTAATATGTATGGGTGATGTGCTGTTGCTGGTGGCGATGGTGTTACTGACAACGTTATTTAACGTATTGTTGGCAATTGGCACTAATGTATGATGATGATGGTGACCGTTGGTTAGGGTTGATGTTGTTTGAATGTTCTCGTTTGGTTCCGGCAGAAATCGTTGACAATCACCGTTTGTCACTACTGCTATTCCGGCGGCTGTTGATGTGATGTGTTGCTGTTGTTGATTGGCAATTAAATTATTTTGATTAGTTATTGGTGTTGTTGTTGCCGACAAACCACCAATATTGGCGAGCAATTCGTCTTCACGATTCGTCATCGATTTGCGACAATGCAGCAACCATGTGTTGTGTTCAATTTCCAGTGTACCACCGAGATGTATGGGCAATGCTTTGCGAGGCACGTGTAAACTCAACGTAGGCACTGATACTGTAAAAACGCGTTCGCGTAATTTTTCCCTAACAAATAAACGAAGAATTTTGAATGGAGCTTTAAACCACAATGGCGCCGTAACAATTAAAACCTTTTTTAAACGTGCTGGATAGCCACCCTGGAAGTAAACAATTAAAACAGAATTATTATTAAAAGAAATACTATACTGAAGTTTAAATGAAATACGTACGTATGTATGTATGTAAGTATATTTTCTTAAGATAATTAAAAGTCTGTTAAGTATTATTTTATATTTAAAAATTTCGTATTGTGTGGGTGCACAATGATAGTATTTTAATTATCACGCTGATCATTAATTTAGATTTACACTATGATTGCTAATTTAGTTGCTGGAAAAGATTATTTCAATTGGGTAATATTAAGAAAGAAACGTGACAACATTAGCATTTAATTTCTTTTAAAATTTCCATTTATTTCCTGATTTTATACAATATAATGTCATATTTTGTAATTGGAAATCATGCCATCATGGTTATTTTACAGCAGCTATTTTCATATGATTATTCAATAACAAATAATTTCAGAATTTAATTAAAAATGCATCAATAGCAGATTTCCTTTCTTTTAAACATTTGTAGTGAGTTGTTGCAAAGCATAACTATTTTCAAGGCTTTTATATAGAGTATAGAAATGCAGGGGAATATTTTTAGAAATTAAATTTAAATCAATTCAAATCTGTTTCATTTTGTTTTAAAAATTGTGGTGCAATTATTTTTTTTATTTTTTTTTTATTTTAAGACTTCAGAAGCATTTCATCATTGTCATAAATTGAAGATCATTATTTATTTAGAGGTAGTGAGAATTGGTTTATATTTTACCGCAGGACAGTGTGCTATTTTCGTCCCCTTTTTAATGCAATTCATTTCTGTATTTTGTAAATATTTCATGAATCCCAACACTTTACTTTTTGAATTCAAGATTATCATGTTTTTCTTTTAGTTACAAAAGTTTGTACCCCTCAAAAGGATTATTTATAATTTTCTTTCTTTCTTTTTTGAATTTACAGGGGTTCCTTAAGGAAGGAGATAAAAAAATAAGTAAAAAGCTACCCTAAAAATAGTATAGGCAAATGGCATTACAAAAAAAAAAAAAAAAATCTGTTTTTATGTATGATTATTATTATTGTTTAAGAAATGAAACAGGTAATCCCAGTAAGAATTAATTTCGTAAATGACTACTTGGAGTTAGAAATTCGTTTGGTATTAATAAACGAACAACGCAACGAACATAGGATTATTATAATTAAAACATACGTACTAAAAATTCAAAATTAAAGAAGTTTTAAATGCATTTTAGAGACAATAAATATGCATTAAATTCTAATCGTTATTTTTATTTTACAGATTTTTTTTATTTATAAAGTTCTTTAATTAAAAGAACAGATAAGATTTGAATAAAGAAAGGTCAGAAAAAGCACTCAATCAACGGATTAGAATTTGAATTCAAGTTAACAATTCTTATAGTATCGACTACTTATTTAAGTTTTAGACGCACCGATTGTTGACTGTTCCGATCTGATCTGGGGAATTGGTTCACACATTTCGAACAAAACGAAATATAAACAAATAATTCTTTCGGCTATTTCCTCTGAGATAATAAAATGTCATGAAGAGGTTATAATCCTGAGTAAAAGGCTGATCTACTAATTAAGTTCGTAAGTGTCAAACTTTTGCGCCAACTTGAAGCTTGAAGGAATCATTGTAATATATATTTATATAAAGTTTAGTTTTTAAAGTTTGTAATATCTTTCGTGGCATATAAAGTTCTACTATAATCAATTTGTTAGACTCTAGACAAAGTTATATTGGAAGCCCTAACATATAAAAATAAGTTTCTTCAAAAACAGCTGCATATGCACATTGGATAAAACTGATTTCTAATTATATACTTAAGAGTTCTCCAAGTTCCTGTACAAAATTCTATAACCCTCTTAAATAATCTAAGCTTTTACATTTTTTTAATATAATCCTCAATACATACTGTTTAATTCTAGTTTTCCAGAACTTTTCATCTTCATATTTGCAACCATAAGCCTGAAGTCAGCTTACATCTAATGTCTGATGCATATGAGTTTTATAATGACAAATCTATGTGTATATCGCCTTTAAAATTACTCTCTACTTGTAGAGAAATTAAGTAAGGATCTTTTCATAGAATGATTATGATTATTAATGGGTTTTCTTGCTACCGATGTTCTAGGAAATATCATTTAATTATATTTTATGCTATACTGTGTATTTTTCAAAAAACATAATATTCTCTGTGCACATAGATACAATATAATTAGATTTCCAAAGAATTAAGAAAGAGCACAAGAGAGAGAGAGAGAGTGAGAGAGAGAGATAGAGGTGGACAGAAATAAATGCCACCACTTTTCAAAATAATTGTGTACAATTAAAATACGCATTGACCCAAAATGTTGTTGCGAACATAATCACTTTAACTGAGAGGTTTTTAATGCATTAAATATTATTCAAAAAGCACAAAAATAAAACGAAAAAATGAAACTCAGAACAAAAGACAAAACAGAACAGAACCGAACTGAATAGCATTCAGAAAGAGGTTGTGAAGTGAAAAATTGAAAATACTTGAATATACGAGCAGTTTGTTCTACTTGTGCAGTTTGGCAGTCAGACGGACAGGCATTCGAGTGTTTTGTTGTGCGCTGGGTCAGATTGACATGTTTTTCTTTTTTCTTCTCTCTCTCTCCATCTTCTTTATTATCTGTCTATATGTCATTTTTGCAACAACATTGTTCAATATAATATGCACTAGACAATACCACATACAAACAATCAGCCCGCCCCAGTGGCAATTTGCCACAAATAAATTCAATTGTACTTTTGGTTTTTTTCCTCTCTCTCTCTCTCTCCCTATGCCCTAATGGTTTCATTTTACAATGTAGGCTTATAACATGAATCAAATTAGTGGTTTAATTTTCTTCTAGTCAATAATAAAAATAATTTCATTTGTGCACATATGTATTTATCGAATTAAAAATATATTATTATATAAAATATATATATTATTATATATTTGATCAAATTATAATCTACAGAGTTCTTGAATGTACTATCAGCATATCAGATATTCCAGAAATTTTAGCAAGTTATACACAATTAAATTGTTCAATAACCTAGCATCAGTGATATAATTTTACAAGTTATATTAAACACTTTAGATTTGATCAATAAGATGCGTTAAATTAGATATGCGATTTGGTTCCCCCCATACGTATACTTAATATTTTATAATCTAAAGACGCTCATACGCTAAAGTACGTAAGGCAAATACATTTTTACAAGAAAGAATCAAAGGAAATCAGAAAATTCGCTCTTAGAACTTTAACGATAGATTAACGATCACTGCTTAGTTTTATTTATTCAGATGCTCGGTTAATACTATTTTATCTGACAGCTGCAAATTGTTAATTGTTTTTTACAATAATGGTTTTGCGTGCAGGTTATTGCACCTGATATCAATTTCAAAATCAGAACAATTTACAGTCTTAGCCATTGTTGCATTTACAACAAAGGAAAAAACCACAGAGCAGTAAACTTAGCAAACACACAACCTTCTAGTGAGTACTTTAGTGTTCGTACTCGAACCATACTTATTCTGTGAGTCCTCCATATGTTGAGTAAAGGAATATCGAAATCAACATCATGCGTAGTGTTAAGTATGAGTATGATGAATACTTCAAACTTTGAATATGAGTAGTATCAATATGATATTAAAATAAGTATGAATGCGTATAAGTATAAGAAATTATGAATATGATTCAAATCTACTCCTGATTCCTATGCCCTACTTCAGATACGTAGAATATAAATAGTAAAACGTAATACAAAAACTTAACGCTTTCTATTCAATATTTTTAGATTCGATACCAATGTAAATAGTATATGGCCTTTGCCATGACACCAATAATTGTATGGAAACTATGACCGAGCCTTTTTCATTTCCTTTTCGATAGTGACTTTAACTTGTTACTTGATAGCCAATCGCTATTGGATATGCGATTGGACCATAATAACAAATAATAAGAAAGGAATGAATAATTTGACCCAACAAATTGGATAAATTAAATGCTTTATGACATTTTAGGTTGGCAATAACTATAATTATTTCTAGAAATATTGACATAAATTGAACATACTCTATTGGATATCATTATATAACTGTGATATTTGTATGTAACAACATTTCTGTTTTTTTTTTTTTTGTTTGCAAACGACTATTCGAATGCATTAAAATATAAAAAAAATTCTGTAAAATATATTTTTTTTAATAGAACACAACATACCAACCTAGTTTTTACAGCAAAAAAAAAATTAATATTGTATTTATGAACATATATAAGAAATAAAATATACTGTACCGATATGGCATGTGTACATATGTTTAAAAAATGTGTCATATTTGGTTGATATTTTTTTTGTTTAATAATGGCATACAAAAGAACATATCATATATGCATTTAATTTACATTTCGAATGAAACAGAAAAATATTCTATTAAAATAACTCACGATGCTTTGCAGACAACAAGTAAATTATTTTTTATATACAACCCTATTCAATATAATGTTTCATTACTTTAATACAAAGTATTTGTTTTAGAAAAACATAAAATATGATTTTTAAATATTTAGAAATTTAAAAAAAGCAATACAAGTAGCTTGTCGCCTAATATATACATACATGTATGTATACCTGTTACATTCATTTCCTTTTGAATAGTCAATAAATTTTTTTGTTATTTATAGTTTTCCAAGCAAAAAAGTGTCAAAATATTTGTATAAATTTAAACAGATTTTTCACAGAATATATGGTTTTTATAGCATTTCATCACGGTTTAGTTACTATACACGTACATATGTACGTATATACATGCATTGAGGATCAATTTTTGGCAAATTTGTTGTGCAAATATGAAAACATTTTCTATAAACCCTCATGAATTAGTATTGTTTTTACCCTATTTTGGGTTTTTTTCCTTTTACTGATTGTCGCTGAGATGGGAGGCTGCAACAGTCACTGATTAACTACCAACCACAAAACATATACGTTATAGGGGAAATGTTAGAGAAAAACAATAATAATTTAAATAAAATATTACAACAAAGGAGTTGCATAGAAACAAAAGCAGGATGTATTTTACAATTCGTTTTAAGATTTAGAAAAGAATACATTTACAATCGTACATACACAACATTCCAGTAATAAAGAGTAGATGTTTCCAGTAGGTATAGAGCGGGTTCCATTTACTAAAAAACATTATATTATGGATCAGCATTTCTATGTTGACATTTTTGATAAAGAAATGCCACCGAAAGAAGTATTTTAGCAGAATAAGTAAATAAAACAAGTTAAAAGGCTAAGAAATCATTTTTTGCCAATTGTAATTAGGTTCCTTTGGGGAAACATTAAAAAGTTGAAGCAAAACTCTGTTAAGATATCCCATGTGAAATATTACAAGCCATGCAAAAATCAAATTATATTTAGTCTGGTTGTTTAAAGACTATTCAGTTTCTATTGTATAATATATGTTTATATATAGCATCCTATTTGTACTAATAAACATAAATATGTATGTATATAACCATACGTATTACTGTGTTATAATTCCCTCTTAGCGAAAGTGTTAGAACATGATTCTGACAATTGTGTTGTTATTTTGAAGAGAATTTCCATACATATATACAAGATTATATGAGTAGATATGTTTGTATAGACAATTGGTTTTTGCATACAGAACGATTGTCTGTCTGTATAGGAAAGAATTTTACAAGGATTACTAATTATTTTGTGTAGAGATTGTCGTAAACAGGTTCATGCAATAGATTTATTGGCATTAGTTGTATGGTTGGTTAGAAGTATGGTTATTGAATAATTATCTTTAGATAGAAATAATTTCTATTAAACAATTAAAATTGTTCAATTAATTCGATAATAGTTTTTTAATTTTAATTAATTTTGTTCGTGCTTGAATTGTTAAGAATTCTGATGGTAATTTTAAAATTTAAAAATTTAAAAATTTTAAGGAACAAATATTAGGTGTTTAAAGAAGTTCAGTTACAAATTTGAATAAAAATGAAACACGTTTTCCTTATATTTAAAACGAGCTTTAGTATTCATCAGTTTAGAACTTGAGGATCTTTAAGGATCGCGTTTTATTGTAGATGCAATATGCCAGTCGAGCTTTCACAGTTTCACGGTCGATATTAAACAATATGTTCCGCCACTTATGTGCAAATTTACACACATACACAACATGAGTGGTTAAGAAGCTATGTTGTAAAGCTAACTAAAGGGAAATAATGACCAATTAAGTAAATAATGTTACACACTGGAACAACGGCAATAAAGTATCATCTCCATAAACTTTACAAATATTTTTGCATACATACTCGTATGTATGTTACTTTTAATTATTTTAAGTTGAAATTTTAAAAAGATTTTCATTCAATTTATTATTTAATAGCATTTCCTTTAATTTCGTACATAATTAATGTAACAACATGCTTTCGCCTTATTAGCTGCCTATGTAGTTAGACATTTTTTATGTCTATTATTTTATTAATTTTTTTGTCCTTCTTTAAAAAAATAAAAAAAAAAAATAAAATACATTAAACACAATAATATTAGCGCAAACAATATGTCACAGACATTATTGTTGTTGTGATGTTTTCTATTTATGCATTCACTCGTTTACGGCTAACATTAGCAACTTTGTACGCAATTTTTTTGTTGTTGTTTGTTTCTTTTGAATTCATTATTGTTTGAAAATTATAATGAAAACTCAAAGAGTAGATTCGTTGGGTTGGGTGGTGGTGGGTGATATTTTTCTAAAGAGATAAGTAGCGTTGAGAAGATAACTTTTATTTGAGAGTCTTAATTAAGAAAGTCTTGCTGCTGTCAACACGTTTAATTTTTTGTTTTATTAAGAACAGTGGCTTCGAGTGTGCGTGATATGTATAAGAGAAATATAACGCTTCTTCATGGTTGCAATTGTTCCTTGGCGGAACCTGGACTTCAATAATGTTCGAAGGTGTTCTACTAAGGATATATCAAGGGATTTTATTAGCGCATTTCTACGGTTTGGTAAATAGCAATGGCTGTTGAGGTAAATTTTATAAATTTTCGTCGATTGACCTGCAATAGGTAAATCTTCTTTTGTTACTTAAAATTTTTTCAGCTGTGAAGGGTTCTGTTTAACAATTTTTCTTTCCAAACGAAATTAAAAAATTTAAATAAATGAGATTTGAAACAATTTAAAAAATTTAAATATTTAACTAGAATGAAAAAACTAAGAAAAATATTGTAAAAGTTTAAAGTAATGACAGAAAAACAAAATGCAGTTGGTCGCCTACATTTACTGCCACTATACCTTTGTATTCAAGACATGATTTACGAGAGAAAAAAAGTGTACAACCCTGTTTCAGCAAAATTAAAAACAACCCTTTTCTGAAAATGACTGGTTGATTGAATGTTTCCTAAGGACTTTTTTATGCCTTTTGCTTTATATTTTCTTTATTACAAGAGTTTTTTTTTTTTCTTATATTAGTTTCCCCTAATGCTGTTGTTTATAAGTAAACAACCTACTTATTGTGGAAGTTGTACGTAATCTTGCTATGTAAGAGTAAAGAAGGAAAAATAAAGAAAATAAGACTTTCTTAAGGTAGGAAAAAAACTATTCATAACCTGTATAATCTCTAATCCATTGTTATAATTGATAGGCGACTTATTTGAATGATTTATAAAATAAATACATAAAATAAAGAAAACAAAAAAATTCATTTATTTTTGAATGAAAATTTCAGAAAAAATAAAAAAAATTAAAGTAATAAAATGAAATTAACATTTAATCTTGGTTGCCATACCGTAGTAAACCTATTTAAATTATTTCCATTTTTTTTTGTATATTTTCACTATACATTGTAAATGATAAAGTATAAATTCTGCTAATATTGTATAAAAATAAAAAATCCCCCATAGAAAATCAACATAATGTTTAAAAAAAGAAAGCATGTGAATTTCTATAAATATGTTTATATAAAAACGTTTATGCATGCCCATGAATCTGAAACCATACGAAAGTATCTATGCATGCCTGTCTTTACGTATGTATTTATCTGCTCAATTACATATAAGCTTGTACACAAAAAAAAAAAAAGCAAAAAAAGACCGTGTCGAATAAATTGAATAGTGGCCCGGCCTTAATGACAGCCAGCCATTATGGCATATCATCAGTAAAAATAAATTCAAACAAGAATATGTCTTTTATATGCTTGCATAACAACAAAAAAGTATAATATTTGCTCTAGTTTGACCTCATATGGTCAAGAAGAAAAAAAAAAAAGATAAATAGTATGAAAGAACTCGAGAGAAAGGGGTCAATGGTTTGTCAAATAAAAATTTTGATTTTAATGCACAATATAAAATTATTTTTTCATATCAACTTACAATTTACAAGAAAACATTTTTTTTAAATGCAAATATCTAAAATTTTATATGAAAAAAACTCAATCTTTTAATTTATATGCGTTTTATTTATGTTCTATAGGATGTTTTGATCAAATGCTTCTAACTTTCTGAACTGAGATGGACATAGAAAACTACTACACTTCAGGTCTAACCCAGAGAAAGTATCTGCAATAAAATCGATTTATCTCCCATATATATATTTTGTCAAAGTGAGAGACATAAATAGTGTCCAGGCCTAATTTTTGATAAGTCTACGTAGCAAGAACACTTAAAAAATCAGATATCGGTGCCATCAAAATCAGACGCAAAAAAAAACATTATCAGGGGAGTCAAAGTATCTATGAATTAATAAATATTAGGATTTGAAGCAACGATAAGTTACATAATCAGTTGGTCTTACAACTCTTTAGTCAGGATTACAACCTATATTCCCACACCTGCTATATTGTGTGCATGTTAATTCAATCCCAAATTCCAAATTGATTCAAAATGATAACAAAAATTATCCTTTAACCTTTATATTTTTATTTTTGAAAACTGAGAATTTAAGGGACACATGAAAGAAAGATTGAAAAAAGATAATGATTATATTAATGATGGATCTTCAAGACACTATTGAACAGGCGACGAGATGAAAAGTCGGCATAGATTACTAGGTATTCGAACGGAAATTCAAAGCAAAACTTTACTTTACTCCAAGTTTACAGGTTGATGATATTATGATAGCAACACAATAAATAAATAAAATTAATCTTGTAAAGCTTTTTGTAGACCTGATAAATAAATGATTTAAAAGAGAAAAAGCTGGTTTCTAGATTTCGCTCTCTTATTTCTATGAATTTCATTCGAATTTTATTATTTGAATGAAAATCATAAATATTGAAATGTAATATTTAAATTAGATTTATTAAATAATTTATTTAATTTTCAAAAAATAACTAATTCTAGTTCTGTGTGTAATTATAAAATAAAATGTATTGTTAATGACCTACAACTGTATATAGAATATTTAGTTACATAAGTTTTGTTTTTTTTATTACTTAATGCAATTTACTAATCAAATTAAGTACTTATTTACGTTATTGAACTTAATTTGAATAATCTTTTTTTATTTATTTTCATATTAAAAATGGGTGAAAAAAACCACCCATGTACCATATTAAAAGTGACAACAAAAGTATAACGTTCTAAATAATTAAAATAAATACATACATACATACGTAAATAATATGCGATTTGATTTGATTTTGTTTGTTTTACGTTTCTCTCTTGTAGTGCCTCCTGTCTTTCCCGCTCCTAGATTTGTCTAATTTTCGTTTATTGTATGTGGCTCGTATGACCGACATTCATTATTAATTTGTTTAAATAAAATTTTTTTTGTACTTTTGCCAAAATAAAAATGGCAAAAACGTTAAAAGAAAATAAGAAGAATAGGAACGAAAAATAAAAAAAAATTAAAATGTGAAATGAAATACTTTTTTATTTAGTTCAGGTTTTTTTCTTTTCTTCTTCTTCATTTCTTTAACACAATATAAAATGTTTAAAACAGTTTCTAAATGCAAAAAAAATTTAAATAAATATTTACGATGTAATGAAAGGAAATAACAAGAGAGAGTACGTATGTATGAATATGTATTCAATTGATACTATATTTTCGTGTGCTTGTATGACGGCAAGGAGTATTAAGTAGACTTTAAAAATAAAAAAATAAAAGTATACAGCTTGTCATTCTACAGAAAGTAGTGTTGTTTCTATTTAATTTTAATCTGGCAAATTTTAATATATGATTATTGAGAAATCTTTCAAATAGGTATTCAGATTAATCAATAGATATTTTAATATACTTGGCCAAAGAATCTGCTCACATTTTTATAGGCTATTCACATTGCCATTACATTGAATTTACAAAATTGTCCAAAGTTCCGGTAAATAGAAAAACAAACATTTAAAATTTTATTCCCCATTTTTATTTTGGTTATAACTTGAAGATTACCCCAAAAAGTCGTTCAATACGTTTAAGGTTACATTCAAACCACATTTTTACAGTTTTAGCAGAATATTTAGAATCGTCTTCCTGCACAAATCTCCACCTCAAAGAAATTTAGCGTTCGGCATAGAAGAGCACAAAAGCATTTTACCGAGATGAGCAGAAGCATCCCCTAAGTATCACTGCCCCGTTCTAGTGTTACATACATAAGTTCGGACGTTACATACATAAGTAAACGACATTTTATCGACAGCATAAACTCATATGTAGTATCGATAAATTTTACAATAGCTGTTAATACAGCTATTCTTTCACATAGCTTTTGACGACCAGTTGAGACCATACTTTACTCCATAAGTCAGCACTCATCTCCTGTCATGAAACGGTGGAGGTGGAGGTCCTTGGCCTCTTATTTCCTGTTATCTTTGACTGAATTCTTTAAAATGAAGATTAGCGTAATAGGGAGATTTATTTTGTAGTTGGAATGGTTTCCTTTAGACCTAATCTGTGGTATAAATCAAGCCTTCTCCTTCATGTCTCCATGTCACTTTTCAATAAATGCAAACGTACATTAACAAAACGTTATTTTTCTTTAAATTGCAGCCATTTTTTTTACCATTTCTCCTAAAACTTTTTGATGATATTAAACGATTTTTTTTTTGCAATTCTATAAATGACTATAGAACAGGTAATATGTTTGGTATTTTATCATGATTTGTTTCACCTTTTCTGATTCATAGGTTTCAAATAAAAATTTAATTAATTTTAATTACAAACACTTGAGTGTAAGATCAATTAGACAGTGACGAATTCATATTTAAAAGAAAATAAAAGAAAAAAACTAAAAACTACACCCACTAGTTGTTTACATAAAAACAATAAAAATAATAATAATAACAATAAAAATAAAGAGAATTCTAGTGCATGTGACATAATTACTAAATAAATAAACACAGTTTTATTTCTCCTTATCATTGAAATATTGTCATATTGTATTAGAAAAAAAAAAAAACAAAAAAGCAAAACATATCTAATAAAAACTGTTTTGAAGTACACACATATGTTGTAATTTTTCTAATATTTGCTACCTTTAACAAGTAAAGAAATGTGTTTTGATTTTTTCTACCTTTTTTTTTATTAATGAAACCAACCTCGTTGTATTGTACAATTGTTTATCGAATACGATAGATATTCTTGTATATTTATTATGACGCTTTTATGACAAATCAAATCTTATCTACATATTAAAATTTCTAACAATTTTATTGAATGAATGCTAGAATATACACTGTACTCAAACTCATCCGAGTCCAATATTTCCCGCCTTCTCAATATTTTTGATTTTTTGAGAACATTTTTCAATTAACTCCTTATAACAATAACTTGCCATAACCTAAAAATTTTAATACATGAAAAAAAAAAGAACAGCACTTAAAACCGTTGCTTTCTTTAGTAATTTCTCTTTTAGCTGGATTAATGTCTCGTTAATGTAAAATTGTCTCGTTGATGTAAAATCAACTGATGCTCGTTATGCTCTTCCTTTTATTGTTCTCTTAAAAGATATATTGATTGTGGTTATTAAAAATTTATTCAACATTTATTTAAAACATCATAGTATTTGTGTTAAATTTTTTTCTATATTTGGTGATTAAATGGAAAGCGTTTAACAAAGTCAAAGTCTATCTATCAATTCCCTTATATAGTCATTCATTCATTTAAAGTTTGTTTATTTATGGCACTTTTTTTGCACTTATTTTAGAGATGTTTGAGATTGTTATAGACAGATAATGTCATTTCTATTATAATATTTTTATGGTTCTTTTGTTTAAATTTATGTGTGCATCACTGTGTACAGTGCGAAGTCAGTTCGAAGGGGGAAGTATATTTGAAACTGAGTAGTGAAGTTAGCTGCGAAAGATATATTCTTTCTTACAGTGAATATTATGTTAACAAACACTTTTAAGTTAACATTATTGAAAAATTTTAAAAGATATTTATTTATTAATTTTAATAGACTTTAATCCCACCTTTGTTAACAGGCAGCCGAAATATTTTTCTAAAAATTAAATTTTAATTTTAATATTGGAAACAGTGTTATCGTCAAAGATATGAGTGTTGATGAAGGCTTTTCCATAATACACTACAATAGTGTTAAACAAAATCCATAAACACCACCGATTGGCAGGCTAATTGGCTGGGTGATTAAGAGCCGGTAATTGACCTGAAAGATATTACAATTAAAAATCGATTGGAGCATTCATCTCTCCTTTTTTTTGGGTCATCGCTATGATAAAGCCACAAACAAAAAAAATTTTTTTTCCAACTATTTTCAGACAAACAAAACACAATTTAATTCGTTAAAAAGAAACTTTTATAAGTTTTAATCAGAAAAGGGATAATAAAAAACTCAACAAATTAATTAATATGCGCTTAGTGTGTGTTGTTGTTGAAGGATGTTTTTAAAAATTTTAACAAGTTTTGAACTTTTCAACATTGGAAGGAAACAAAAGAAAAATAGAGAAGAAATTCACAGGAAAATTAAGAGCGATAATTTATCCCACTCATAGACTTATCAAAGAAAGAACACTGGATAATTATTTTAGTGGGAAGTATTTAAAATAATAAATGTGGTTTCTGGTATTAGAAATTAATATTCAAAATTAAAAAAATTAAAATGCAAAACCAAAATTTTTAATTTGAGGTTTTTTATTTTCAAATTGTAGGTTATAATCTAATTAACGAGTTTGTTTAAAAGCTCTTATCACAGTAAATAGGCCAACAATCGCAAATATGGACAATTTGTAATTGCTTTAAGAGATGATAGGAACGAATATTTTGCTCAAACCTATACTCTAAAGAATACTCAAATTAGACTGTATTGGCCTGGAATTGCTAAATAATATGCAATAAAAAGATGCCGTTTTAACGAATATGCATTTCCAATTTTAAATTTTCTTCTTAGAATTATAATAGAAAAAATTAGGGATTTCAAGCAAATATTTCTCTAGCTATGCCACTCAACTGTTTTGAGTGAAAATGCATAGAATTGGTTAATGGTGAGGAACTTTACTGCGCACTGACTGATCTTCCGATAACATCTGTTGATGATTTTATCCCGTTGGAGAGATGGTTGCCTGGATTAATTATTTTCAAGAAAATAGAAGTCTCTTAATTTTGGAAACTCGCACAACATGATGAAAATTATTGTAATTTTACCATATTGGTGTATATAAGCTCGGTTCTTGGCTTCTGGCAAAAACTCTGGGAGTAAATAAATTTGCTATGAAAAGTTTCTCAAAATCTGTCATTCGGATTCCACCCCGGATTAATACACACAACATGGGTGACGTGAAAAGCTAGGTCCTAATACTGACTAAATGATTGTATTGTCCGTATCTTTTACATTTTGTTTACATGAGGCGATGAAATCGTATTTTACCTCTGTCAAATGATTAAATAGCATCACATATGGTGACACTCCCAATTGGGAGTATCATTGGAGTAATCCTTTATTAGCTCCTGGTACATGTTAAATTCAATTATTCTACCTTAAATTGTGTTAAAAACTCGTTAATACTTTATAGAACAATAAATTCATTTTCAACAAGAACATTTTGTTAAATATGCCTTTCGTGTTAAATGATTTATTGTTAAGTATTGTTGAAACATACGTATATTTATAAAAATACATATAAATTAGTACGGGAAATCTCGTCATTACCTGTAAATAAACAGTGACAATGGCAAAAATTCCAATCAGAAATTATTTGGAAACCGTAAAAGAAATTGGGTTAATTGTGTCAATATATTGCAGCAGATGATCTCTTGTTCTTTTTGCTTTTTAAGAGAAATTTTTGTATATTTTTTTTTGCTTTGTATCAAAACTTTTATCAATTAAACGGATTTTTTTGTGAGTGTATTTAAATTATTAAGAAAACGGTCGGTAGCCACAACAGAAAAATGTATATGTTAATTATTTGCGTTTTTTTTTTCTCTGTTTGTTTAATATTAAAATTTAATAATTTTTTTCTTTCTGTATTTTGCGTGGTTGTCTGTTAAAAGCGTAACCTTAAGAGAATGGAGAGTTGAATATGGTGATAAAAAAATTGACTTTGAAAATTGATTTTTTTCTTTGCTTTACAATTTTATGACAAAATAAATGTGTTGACGTTTTCAATTTTTTTATTTCGATTTCTTATACTAGTTAACGAGGAGCTCCACTGTTGTTTAAGTGGTTAAAAATTGTATAACACTCACTCACTGTCACTGTCGCCGCTTGTAATTTCAATACTGGTTTATTCGAATGCATAAATCTGTTAAAAATTTATTTATTTTTCTTAATTATTGTCTTATATTTTAAGAGATTTCAAACAAAAACAATATGTTTGTTATACTTTAGCAATAATATTTATATTAATTCTTTTGTGATTAAAATCTACACTTTTTTGTTTTTTTTTATTAAAATATTCCTTGTGGATTTTGTTTTTCTTTTGTTTGCGTTTGTTTTTTCTCGTGCTGTATGTACTACACTTTCAATTTTTATTTGAGTGCTTTGTTTTCGTGTATATTTTACTGATTTTTTTTAAATATTACTTTTATAGTATTACACTTTTTGCTTTTATTTTTATAAATTATTTATTTTTTTTAGAATTTATTTTGGCTTTCCTTTGAATATCAACACCTTTTAATCGTTGTATGTGAATGAAAAAATCACAAGCGAATGAAAGACGACATCACTTGATTTACACGTCAGTTCGATGTGTGTTCGATGAAATTTATTTTTTTTTATGTTTTTCCAGATTTTATTTTATACCCGATTTTCTTTTTTCTCGAGTTCTGTTCTATGTTTTACCTTTCTGAATAAAACAACAGCAGAAAAAATAGCAAGGAAAAGGAATAACGGATAATATAATTAACAGTGTTGCTAACCGTTTGGAGTAAAAAAAAAGCGCCGATATATATTGCCCTAAATTAAATTTCAAATTTCTTTTCGGTGGGGTGATAGGAGGGGGATGGAAAATGTACAAACTATGCATGTATTTGCTTTGCGATAGTTGAAATATTTTTCTGCAGCATTAAGTGATCTTAACCTGAGCTCAATCAAATGTTTGTTAAAGAATGAATTTTCTATCACGATCTCTACGACTATCTATGTCTGATAAAAAGTAAAACTGCTTGGCTTCGTTACTTCATAAATTAACAATGGTTCTTAACCCAAAAAAAAAAGAGGTAAATCGATATCAAAAATGAGAAATTTCTTATATTTTTTATAAATTTTTTAATCGAACAATCTACAAACATCAATATTTAATTAAACATGTTATTCCAATCGAATTTGGAGTCAATTTGAAATCGATGAATTTAATGCGGTTTTTGAAAATTTTTTTATCTGCACTCATTTTCATTATACAGATGATGATGCATTGGTTTACAAACTGCATATATTAACGAATCAAATTAAATTGTTGAAATTTTCTAAAAATAAGAAATCGTTTTTTAAAAATAAATTCCTTTCTTTACATGCAAAAAAATTGTCACTAAATTTATTAAAGTAGGCCACACTTTTTCTCTGTAAAAAAAAAACACCCTCTCTCTTTATATTTGCTATATTTTTCGAATGAACTCTCATTTTTTGCGCATACATTATTTTTTTTTTGCTATTTTTTTTAACCCGCAAATCTGTATAACTGTATAAAGGTGTTTGTGTAATAAAACACAAATATGACTTACACATACACTGATAAACATTGCATGCAAATGTAAAGAATAAACACACAGGAAAACGAAAAGATGACAAATAAAATTCACCACTGAGGAGAATGTAAAAAAAAACAGAATGGAATACATGTAAACAAGATAATATTTACATGTGTATGTATATATGAGAGTTTAATGTGTATAAAAATGGGGTTGCTTGGGGTTGTTTATTTTCTCTGTGTCTCCTTTTAGCGTATACTTTCAGCTTTTGATTGTTGCTTGGTGATGCTGTTATTTTTGTTGTGTTTATAGCAATTTGTTGTTTTGCTTTAATTTTATACAATAGTTGTGCGTCTTAACCATTTTTGCTGATTCAATCCCATAAATGGGGGTTGTTGTCTCAGTCAGACATTACTCAACAAAAATTTTTTCTTTCCAAGTTGTTTCGTTCGTGTTTGTTTTTATGGAATTGAAATTGAAAACAGTGTAGCCGCATTTAAGCGTTTATTCAAGTGGTTTTGTTATTATGGAATCAGGTGGTATTGAGTAAATGCAAGAAAAAAAAAAAACGAAGCAAAACATGTTGCAATAAAATGTGAAGTTAAGTAAAGTAAATAAATAATTTGTTGTTTCAATAAATTGTTGTTAAATTATATACGGACATTGTATATACTCGTATGTAAGCTGCTAATGTTCTTGTTGTTTTACTTTGAATTAAAAAAAAAAATAAAAAAAATATAAAACAAAAACAAATATGGCACTGCGGCTTTATAGAATTGTGAGAGGAAATTAACAGTGCTGGGGACAACTTTTAAGGTAATGTTGTTAAAAACAATATTTATTTTTAATTAATATGTTCGTTTTTAAATTATGGAGTTCTGAAATCATTAAAAGTTCTACGTTTTTATTTAAAACTACAAGATAAGACAAATTTTAATATTACTATTTATGTTACGATATGTTAATATTACAAGATCACTAAAGAATATCAAAGAATATTTTAGTAATTGTCATATTGGCAACAACGGATGACAACTCGTATCGTCCTTGCTACAGTAAATAAATCATCTTCTTAAGTGGATAAACTTAATGAATTGAATTGAATTAAAACAAACCAATAACAAAAGTATGATGAAAATATTTTGTAACAGCCTTATGTTCCTTATAGACACGAAAAAGTATTTAAAAATTTTTGTGAGTTTTTGGTATGAGACGTGTGTGTGTGCCTACTTTGAATTAGAAAAATGTCACATGAGGAATTATGATTATACTTTAAAGAGTTATGCCGAGTAAATAAAATGAAAATTCGGAAGATTCTGCCGCATCGATCTTATAAACCGCAATTGATGAAATTGTTTTAATACCTGCCAAAATAGAAAATTTCTGTTTTCTTTACAAAAAGAAGGAGAGTTTCAATGAGGGAAGTTTAAAAAACGGAAACAAATGGCCTGCCATATTAACTGACAATAAGGAGGCCAAAAAATTTTTGGAGGAGCGTAGAATAGAACCGCACAGCTAACGCAATTACCAAAGGTGGTTCAATTTCAAGAAATTGATACATGAGATGAGTATATCTTCCCTGGTTGGCAAATAAAATCCACTTACACAGACTTTTTCCATTTGCAAGAGGATAAATAAGAAAATTTACCCCATTTTACAATAACCTGACAGATAACACGATTTACATTAAATTTATTCAGGAATATATCTTAGAAACACCATGGCTGTCAGAACATGACAATGGCCCCAAACATTCACATTCACATTCACATTCACATTCAAAAACGGGAAATGCTTGAGACTCGGGACGAAAGATTTTGGTTGCCCAGATATTATTCACAGAACTTGTATAGACGCAGTTAGACTGAATGTTGATTCCAGGTTATGGGACTGTAAAGAAAGACAAGCTAAGCGGAGGTTTCTGCTATCATCAGGCCATGCAAGAATTCGCGAAAATGAGCCGTCAGATGTCCTTGCGAGGAGGAAAGATTCCAAGCCACTGTGATGAGAAGAATGATTCGCCTACATGCTTAGCAAATACTACGGAAGGAATTGATTATCCTTGAGCACATCAGCACTAAGGAAACCATTATAGGGATATCCCATATAAATAGATTATAATAAATTGCCTGATCGGATGACTCTAACGCCTTTACACAACAATAATATTAATAATGTAAGTAAAACAAAAAACAACAGCAGATTATCAACACTTACATAAAAATTCGCTTTTGACACGAAGAAAATTAATCCACTGACAGCGAAAATAAATCACAAACTTATTGCATGGAAATGAACCAAAATTTTTATATTTTGTTTAAATAATTCTTTCTTTTTTTTTAGCACTTTATATTCATTTGTTTATTGAATTTATTTCAATCTTTTTTTTTTTTTGCACACAACTCAAGATTGGAATCAGATTTATGTTGAATTAATAACAAAAATTCTCTTATTGGCAATGACAAAATCGCTAAATAAATTTTCAAAAGGAAAATTTTTGCCAAGAAAATAAACAAAAACGTTTTCAAATAATTTTCAATTTTATTTGGTTACAACACTTTGGGAATTTGTTTCACTTTTTCTAGAGATTTTTTAAAATAGAAAAATAGAATATAACAAGAACAAACAACAACAACAAAACAAATTAGTTTAAGGTCATTATAAGAATAAAGAGGAGAGGAAAAAAACAGAAAAAACGCAAATTTCAAAATAATTTACATTTTCAATGTCAAGAGAAAAATATTTTTTTTTTCTAAATTTTACAGGCAGTCTCATAATTTAACAACTTGTTATAAAAATAAAATGAAATTCAAATTAAAATTCAATTATAAAAACGCACGTACTTTTTCTTTGAATAATTTTCTTAATTTTTTTTTGTTATTTTCAATATGATTTTTGTTGTTGTTATTGTTTTGTGGATATTTTTATAAACGCTAAAAAATTATTCAAAACGAACCGTGTAAACACGTCTGTAGTTTAACGTACGACTAGAACTAGAAAACTGAAATAAAATTAGCAAAATACATATTAAAACAAAAACAAATAAATTATAAGAGAGAGCGATAAACAGTGGTTGCGTTTAAGAAAAAAAAAAAAAAAAACATATACTCTCTCAAAAAGGAAAACGACGTAATAAACATACACAAGAAAAAAAAAAAGCACTGAAAAGCACAAACACTCGTACATGGTATTTATTGTCTACGTAAGTCGTTGTCTCTTTATGAATTAATAGGGTTTTAAACAATAATACAAACATAGAGATAGAAAAAAGAAAATAAGAAATTAATGAAGATAACAACAAAACAAAAAAATTGTATAAACGTAAATCATATTAAATAATATGTACGTATGAACGAACGTACGTATAATATATTGTATTTAATTTGTTGTCGTTATTATTATTATTGTTTATATTAAAAGAGAAAAAGATAGAGAGAGGTTGAGAGAGTGGGAGATCTTGAAAGTAATCACAGTAAAAAGTCAATCAAGTGGGTGTAAGTAAAGTCAGAACAATTGCTTGTAAAAAGAGTATTAGGAGCAGAGGCGAAAGTGAGAGTAAAAAATTCAAATACATTTAAAAAAATATAAAATATACATGTTCTATGTAAATGCTTAAGACAACATAATTATACACTAAATTTTTAAAGAACATTCACATAATAAGTGTCAGTTAGACATAATGTTTCATTTTCATTACGTTTTATTCTATTTATCCTACGTAACAGTAACAGTGTACGACATGTAAACCATAATGTAACGTTTAAATTTTATTTGAATTTCTTTTACTATGGAAATATTAAGAAAATAAATAATTTTGAAAATGATTAATCTTATGTAAAAAACTACTACTTGCTACTTTTTTTTAGATATAAATTTCATGTTCGTTTTATGTAACTCAAGCTAAACGGCTAGAAAATCTAATAAAAGATATATTGAATACTGGAGTTATTAATATGTCTTAAGATAAATTCGAATTTAATTCGTAGTTCGGAAACTGGATTCTATTTAGAAATCAAGTGTATTCGCGAAAAAAAATTGTAATCGAATGTGTCAAGGTTTGAACTATAAAACGGATGAGGCAAATCTCTTCAAGTGATATTATCTCAAAAAAAAAAAAAAAAAAAAAAAAAAAAAAAAAAAAAAAAATTCAGAGCCCCATTTCAGGCGGTAGTGTATAATTAATTTATAAACTTGGAAATATCTTTATCACGGTTTTCGAACACATCAAAAATTAGATGCTTTAATCTGTCTTCCTTCTCCATATTAAGAATTGCGTTAACAATGAATATCATAGAAATGCCAGACAACGCTATCTATTAATCGAAATACCTTACCACAATACTGAAAATAACAACACAGAGAGCGTTGTTTTGATGTAGTGATAAACTGCAAGCCTATCATTCTAGAATCTGCCTTAGTTTTACAGACTTGTTTTATGAACTGAAATAAAAGAAAGGAATAATAAGATGCTTAGGGACGTGCATTCTAACAGCCCTTTTTTAAAGCAAAGAAACAAACACAATAAAAACGGAAATTCGTCTATGAAGTTGATTCGATTGGTTGGCCAGATTTAAATTTCCACCGCTCCACACACTTTTGCATGGATTTTATTTTAAGATATAATAAGATATTTATCGAGCATTATCTAATTCTAATTATGAACAATTTATAACTGCTTATTAATTTGAGATAATTTCCATTTGAATATTTTAAAAATCATTCCTTGCCAATCAATCCCAATCAAATATTTCAACACTGTATTCGAATGTAAAACTACAGGAAAAAACGTGTTTCCTGTACATTGACCACTCAATAAAAAAAGTAATTTTTTCATAAATGAATCATTACGTTCAATTAAAAAAATATTAACAAGCTGTTTAATACTTTAAAAAATTATTAAAAAAAATAATAATAAATAAAGTGTTTTTTTGTTTTGTTTCTTATTCACCTCTGACTGTAGAGTGTCTATGGGAAACATTTTGGAATTTGAAATATTCTGAAAAGAAGAGGAGTTTGCGCTTTTGTTCATTTTGTGTATAATGTATACACTTACACGTACATACAACAAGAGAACAATAGTTAAAAAATGAGCATAGATAAATGTTTTTCTCTCTGGATTATTTTATTTTGCTTAGATTCTAAAAATTTTCTATGTTTTTTACGATCTTTTTTTTAAATGATTTGTTTTTATTAAGGAAAACAAATAAAATAATAAATAAATAAATAAAAATAAAATTGTTTTATAATTAAAAATATTAGCATGCACGTGAAAATGTGATTTAATTTGTTTAAATTTATATGATTAAAAAAAATTTGTTTATTAAAATCTACGTATTTCTGAGAATAAAGATTTTTTATTTTAATTTAAAAGCGCAATTTATCTTTATTTCATTAAACCTAAGGAGAAAAATAAAAACAAAATGTCAAACATTATCGCAAAAAGAAAAAACAAATTAATATCAAACGATGGTGACGCATTTTAACACCCACCTCTCTCTAACCAACCTGTTGGTTATTTACACATACGCACACATAATAACACTTACACCGGCACACAACTTATAATTCCAAGCCAATGTCTAAGTGATAAGTGGTTAAGACGTAATTGACATTAACGACAACGTAAAGAAACGACGAAAAAAACCCTCTCCCTCTTCCATTCATAAATAAGAAAAAAAATTTTTAACAAAAGAAAAAACAGAAATACAATGAATAATCCGAGAGAGGGAGCTTAATTCCTCAGCGAATATTGTTTGTGAGTTAAAAAACAAACATGTGCGTGCTTTCCTGCCTTCTGTAAGAGTATGTGTGATCATATAATAGAATGCCAACATTATAATTAAACCAACAACAATTTTAATAACAACAAATACCATTGACTACAACAATAAGTATAAACAGTGGCACTTGTAATATTTAAAGTGAGAGTATAAACACAAACAACAACAAAAAACTAGTATCGGGTCTTTAATTAAGCATTTTCTATCTTTAAATTTAAATAAAACCAAAGTGTGTATGTATGAGATATCATCGAAATTTTATATTCATTTGAAGGAATTATTGACCCAATTATTGACATCAAAATGACAGATCGACACGGCTTCTCTGGGTAAAGCGCTGCCGAAATACACTATTCTCCAAGACTCTGTCACATAAATCAGACTGGCATGGGTTATGTTGGCTTGGAGTATGTTGGTCGATCATTTACTGAACCAGTAGACTCAAGTTTAAAACAGACAGAATAAATGATAATTCATTTTACTGATGTAACTTCCGTTAAAGTTTGGAAGTCTCTATCGGAAGACTCGATATACTATATATAACATCTTAAAAAAATTGTGTGTGTATATGTGTGTGTTCCTGCAAGCAAGAAAAACAATAGGAAATGAGTAAGAGTTTTCCTTTTTTGTACTGTACTACAGAATGTGTGTATGTAAAAAGAGCAAGCATGGCTTTAATTTGTCTGTATACGGAAGGTTGCCACATTAGTACAATTAAGAAACTTAAAGGAATCCATTAAAAAAGAATAATTAGAGGATTTTTACTGTAGAACTTAAATTATTATTATTATTTATTTTCGTCCGACCATACACATCTTTGATATCTAGCAGAAACCGAATAAGCTCGGCTGGAAAAGTTTTGATGCAACAGTTTTTGCCTTTAGAAAATCCAATTGGAACTCTAGATTTAGAAAACCCAGAAGTTCTAAAGTGATTTAAAAATGGTTTTATTCCAAAGATGAAACATATTTCGTTAAATAAAGCTATTTTAAAATATATAAAAAAGGTCAAATTGGAATATTGCTAAGCATTGCTGTTAACATTAATTTTCTATAACTTAGCCACGTATATGGATGTTCTACATTCATTTCATCACTGATAAGAATACAATTGTGAGAAGGTTTTTTGCAATAATTTTTTAGCTGCATAAATAATAATGAAATAAAATCTAAAAACGAAAACAAATTAACAAAAAAAAAAACATCGCAAAAAAATTTTCATTTACTTGGAATTCATTTAGAAAAAACCTAGCAAACGATTGTAATAAAAATTCTTTAAATTCCTAGAAAAATTCTTAGATTATCTTCCTGAAAATCATGACAGAGTAATTAAAAAATAAAAGTGGGCAAGCAACTCAAACAAGAAGGCGGACTGTTAGTTGTATGTGTTTTGCCTGTAGGAGAGGATTCATTTTATTTTTATTGTGTATGTATAATTGACTGACTTTGTTTTCATTTATTTTATTTCTCGCCCTACCAACAACATGCACAAAATGTAGGTTTTATTTTAATTTAATGGCGCCTACCATTTTAGTTTGTTAGGTGTGTTTACACTAATTTCAAAGGAGCGACACAAAAACAGAGGGCAGTGTTATCAAATTAAGGAATTGTGATGTTATTACAACGTTTTTAAGGATGTAAAACACAACTTAACTAGTGTGGCATTTATATAAAAAAAAACGTTAATTTAATACAAAAAACTCCGCGAACACTGTCAACACTTATTTTTAAAGAAAATATTAAATACGATATGAATGGTAAAGCGTGGTTGTTGGATATTCGTCATCAAAGCAGCAGCAGCGGTGGTAGAAAGTAACGTTTTCCGGTGGATTAAATTTATTTCTTTTGTTTATTTATTCCCTCATATTATTAACGAAATGGTTGCGTGGGCCGTTCTTAAAAAATGAATTTGTTCTATATTTGTTTACGTTTTGTTTTTGCATTTTTTGTCTAATTTTGGAATTTTTTCATCAACAAGACTCTTCTAAAAATAGCGGAAAAATAATACTAAAACAGAAAAAATAAATAAAAATAAAACATGTTATATTTTTGTGAATGAATCTTAAAAGAAAGCATGAATGATAACCCACACAAGCACACGCATGTACTACTTTTTATAGTAAAACAAGCAATAGGAAATAGAAATTACTGAAATGAGCAAGTCTTAACGTCGTCAAAATTTGTTTTGGGCACTAAGATTGAAAAAAATAAAAGAGTTTTCGTGTGTTTAAGAATTTTTAAAAGCATTAATGTTTAAACAATTTAAATAATTAATTGAGAAATTTATTGAAATAGAGAACGTTAAAATGAGAGGAAATCAAATAAAATAATTAGAATTCACAAGAAATTATAAGCAAGTGAGCAGTGTGTGTGAAGTTAAAACGTAGAAGATCAGGCAGCACATAATAAATACTTTTAAGGAAGCTTTTAAATTCTTGATTATATTTCGCAGAGTCTCTGCCTATACTTATCCTAATACAGATAGAAAATTTTCCCCAATTCGATTTCCATTTGACTATTTCAGAATATAAACTGCACGTATTTAATGTTCTTTTAAACAACAGTCATTAACGACAGCTAAATTTTTCTTACTTTTTTATATCAATTATACGCCCGGTTAATAACACTTCCCACACGTACTGTTTACGTTTGTCATACCATAACCAAAATAAAAGGATGAATTAGTAGACAATTTTGCTTGCTAAATTATTTACATTATTTTTCTTTTATTTTTTCTTTTACTAAAACAACATCAACAATATAACTTTTACAATTTTTTGTACATCACGTGTCATATTATGAACGCACATGACAGTAAATAATGAAATGTTTTAAAAGTGACTAAAGAACTCGTTCTTAATTATTGTTGTTGTCATTTTTATAGGCTCAAAAGCGAACATTGTTCTAGTTTTTCTTTAGAATAACAAGACAAAAGAGAGTGAAAAAAAAATTATTTTACTTTTAAAAAATATTTACAGTTATTGTGTTTATTTCATACTATCGGGTATTCTAATAGGAACTTCCGAACTTTTAAAGGCCATCTCATTGAAGCCTACATCTGTCAAAATAATTGTAATTTATTCGGTCTGTTTGTTAAATTTACACATCATTTAACGTGCAGTTAATAAAATTGTTTTATTAATTCTATTCTAACGAGAGACTTTTTGCTAGTTCAGTAAATGATCGACCAACATCCGTACATCGAAGAAAAGCAAGATCTACCAAAAACATAACAGCTGATAGTGCATTCTCGCAATCAGCTGTGATGCTACCGGAGAAGTTGCGGCAGTTGATTTAGAGTCACTTCCGCATTCGACTTTACGAAGATCTAAACTTGGTGAATTTTGAGTCGTGTCTTGAGCCTGCACCCTTACAAAATTTAACTGGCCCAAAAACTGTAGGTAAACGTCCACTTAGAACGACGTGTATTTGCCAAACGGACAGTGGTTGACATAAGACCCTAATTTTTTATCGACAAATAATCTTCACCGATAAGGCCCACAACATGGGGAATGGGTACGTGAACAGACAAATTGTCGAAAATTTGACGTCGTTATCGTTTCATATTTTTTTGAGACGTTAGTCGAGTTATTACTGTCAACGGCGAGCTCTATACGTAGGCCGATGATTACTAACTTCTTTTCGCCTGAACTGTATTATCTGGACACCAAAAAAATGTGGTTTTTATAGGTCATGCCACATTGAATATACAACACGAGCGATTAAAGGTGCGGAAGTGATGAGGACTAGGAGTCGAAGTCGTTCGATTTGACCCCCTTATCCTTTTTATTGTCAGGTTTCTTTGTCATCGGTTAAATTCTGCCTGATCAAGAGAAATTGTAGGGGACAAAATAATGGCATTAACAGATCTTTCAAAATAATAAACTTTTGTTTTATATAAATTTAAAGGTAGAAAACGCTTAATAAAATAACCGATGCATGTTGTTGTTTTTAACAGGCCCTCTTCCCAACAATAACTTCAACTAAAATGTAAACGCAGACTAAGAAAATCAAAACGTGAACTCTCTTTCCCTCTTTCTTGCTATAAAGAAAATCCAACGAAATGTAACAAATTATAATGTAAACTACACATACGCAAACAGTTTATTCGTCGTTTTTAAAACATAAAATAAAAATTGTATAAATTTAAATTATTATTGTTGAAATTAAATAAATGAATTGTTGAAAACATTTTAAATTTGTTTTCACAACTAAACTACAAAATTATTACAATATTTGAGTGTGTGTGCTGTTTTTCGAATTGTGCACGTTTCTATGTTCATGGTTCAATGCGGAAATAACGGACGACATTTAAGTCTAGGGCGTATTATAGTGGAAGCAAATCATTCTGTTCCGTTTCTTTTGACAGGCGCCGGCATTACACACAAAACAAAAAAAAAGTATTGAAAATAATAAAAAAAAAGTTAAAGAAAAATTAAAAACTTTTTGTTAGAAATGCATTTTGAGCACGTAGTTTTCTAAAGTAGCAGTGCTTCACGTATAATATACTAAATATTGAGCATTTTTAATGTAATTGGGGCATTGTATGGCATTGACAATCGGTGATTTGTTAAATTGTTAAGCGTTTTATCGTTATGATCATGCCTTATGACTAACTTAATCATGTGTACATATGTATGTGGCTTAAATACCATTAATTCCACAATCTCAAACAACAACAACAAAAATCTCAAATTAGGAAACATTTTTAAGACCAAAATTCCACCAATCTGGAATATTTTGGCTTATTATGTCTGAGAACGGAACTCTAAGCTGCTGGCACCAGTATAATTATCTCGCTTATAAAAAATAAACGATTTTATAAACGACTCAAAAATTCGTTAACAGATACTCTGACAAGCTATTCATGAGAAGGTGTCATTTCAAGGCCATATTTAACAATGTAGCTAGGCGTACAAATACAGTTTAGAGCGAAATAGAAACGGTACACGTGACAGGGACAGTGTTTATAATTGTTGTCAAACNACCAGGGATTCGAACCCTGGCCTTTCGTCTAATAAGCCAACACACTACCTACTAGACTACGGCGACAAACATTACTCTAAATTTATTGTAGTAAAGCAAGACACAAAATAATAGGAAAAATAAAAATATTGACAATTATTTTGTTAACTTGTCTTGGACTTTTACAAAAAGCTATACAGCGAAATGTAAGAAAACTTTTAAGTAATTTAACAAGACTTCAAAAAGTAATATCTTTGATCTGTATTGATATTGTCTTTTATAATAAGTATTGACAAATTTAACATCATAAATTAAACCGTCAATAGTTGTTATTATTTCCTCTTAAAATTAAAAATAGTTAGTTTTATAAAATAATTTCTTATATTTTTATTTGCATTTTATTTGATTTTATTTTTTTTATATGTATCAAGTGTGTTTAATTATGCAAATTCGAAGAAAAAAAAAAATAAACACAACTGTAGACCTGAACACGTGCCAAAACAAGATCACTTTACCTCTGCAGTTAATTTGGCTTTAAGCAATAGCGGAGAAAAAAAAAAAACGATAAAAATATTCCGCCTGTCAATACACCATCACTCATTTACCCAACTAGGCAAACGGCCAATCCGATAATCAACCTTCTATTTCATTTTTATGTCCACAATTCTGTTTTTTATTTTTTTGCCTCATTTTAATTAAATCATGGTGCTAAATGAACACAGGCTGTCTATCCAGACAGACAAATAATGGTTATTGATCTGTGGATTTTAGTTTCTTTAAAAAGGCGTTTTTTATTACTCTCTTAATTATTGCCATCTTTTATCATTTATTGGTTAACATTAAAACGATTTGTTGGAATTTTATTCCATATATAAAATATATAAGTAAGGTAGGAGTGGATCTTTTAAATTTAAAAGTTATAAATATTTTAAATAGTATTTTAAAATGCCATAAAGTAGACTTTAATTTGAATACTTTTTTTTGTAATGTACCCAACAAACATTGAAATGAGTATTAAAATTGCAAAAGAAACTTTATTATTTTAATAATGAACATTTTTATAAATAATACACCAAATATTCAGATCAAATACTAAATTTAACACAGATCTAAGCAGCATATTATTCGGTTGATAGCTACTGATGATGGAGGAAAGTACAATCTTCATAAATTAGGGATTTAGAGTGCCGTTAGGAATACCGGTATGGTGAGTAAAAACTACCTGGCGTTGAACAGCTCCAAATTAAATTAAGAAGTTTAAAAAATCTTGTGACAAAATTAAATCAAGAGTCAAAAACCGACCATTGCGGTTGCAGTCGCATTCAGAGTATGATTAAAAATGCTGTTACAATATTGAACTACATTTCTTATAAAAACATTGAACACACCACTATTATTAGGAATCTGTAATCATCAGCCTATATAAGAATTATAAAATTATTACAGTTTACTATGCAGTGTTTTGGAAAAGAGGAGTATATTGCTGTTAAAGTGCTATTTAGGTATGATATGCAAAGAAGGTTCTATTTTAAGAGCGCGTCACTAAATCGAAATTATTCGCATGTTTGCTGAGGAGACTCGCACGCCGTAAGATATCCACCCTCGACGCCGTAAGATATCAAAAGCGATCAAAACAAGAATTTAGAAAAATTCAGTTCGTAAACAAAGACGAATGTCTTTTAAAAGTCCATTAGTATAATTATTAACGAAGATTTTGGTCTTGATGTTTTTCAATCGATTTTAAAAATAAACTACGATAAAAAAATCAAAAAAACTTTTGGTGAAGCCAGCTGTTAACTTGTTTTACTACTCAGGAAACACCGTATATACTAAGGATGCATTATTACGAATTCCTAGAGTTGAAATGCATCATCCTTCAGGTTCAGTCATAGTTGGTGTGTCTCTTAAAATCGAATCACTGTTTTTTCACAATTTTTCAAAGAAGCCCGTTTTGAAACTGGTGGAAAAAAACTTAACTGTTCTATGGTTTACTTTTTCCAGTAAGATTCTGTACCTGGTCGAAAAAGTAAATTGGCCAAAACCTGGTTTCTGAACGATTTACTTGCATTCATCTCCTCTAAAGATTAACGATCTGGACTTCACATTGTGGACAGTTTTAGCCATCGTTTGCCACTTCTCTTAAGACAAATTTAATTCCTGGTGTGGACAATTTTTCAATTGACGAGATACATGTGCCTATTTTTACCTCAAACTCTAAGTCCATATTGTTGTTGCATGACAGCGGAACATGATTTTCAGACTGTTCAGGATTTAATGAATAGATGCTTGCAAATACTTGTGAACACATTATAGCTCATCACAATTTCAGATAGCATACTAAGGATACAAACAAACCAAAGACCTATTTGAAATGAGAAGATGTAAATGAAATTGGATTTGACATACGCTATGTAAGCATTATGTCAACATAACCCAAACTGCTATAGATTGGAATATACAAGGTAGAGGTTCTAGGTCTAACTAATAAAGAAGACAGATTGACAAACAGGTTGCCGAAACAAAGAAAAGTGGTATCAGTAATATAGGAAGAAATAGATCAATGATCCAAGCAGGAATGGAAAAATGCTCTATGTTCCCAAAGCGACTTATAAAAAAATGAAAAAAGCTACATTAAACTTAGGTGCTTATATGAAAAACATTCGTAGGAATTTAAATATAACATTTGATACTCAAGACCTTATTATACCTTAATAATTTTTTAAATGCTTTTAAATGAGCTGAATGAATAGGTAAAAATTAAGATATGGGAACAACAGGAAGTTGTTTCTTATCGATTTCAGTGTTTCTATAGATTTTGGTTAGCTACTACTTTCATATTTAGAAATAAAATAAAAATTATTAAAATAATATCGTATAATAAAAGTGATATAAGGAGCTATACTACTCACCTTCAATAAAGTTAATATTTTCTGTGATAAATCATAATCGAAATTTGAATACTTTGAACCGCTCATATCGTATATAAAAACTAAACCAGCTTTTTGTGTTTCAGAATCCTGAAGAGCACAATCCAATTGATAGACAATGCCTTGCAAGGTCGTTGTATGTGTTACACTTAACGGACTGTGCTTGTTGGCGGTAAATAGTGCGATAGCAGCACCACTGGAATCACGAGCAGACTGGAAATGGAGAAGAAATAGATTAATTGTTAATAAAACTAAAACAATAATTCGTTTTGTATAGGACAACAAAACCAAAAATAAACACATACCAGTATAGTAAATTTGCCAGTTTGTAATTCTGAACGTAAAGGTTCTATATCGGGATCGATATTGTAGAGACCTTCTTTAAGACGTATTTGTTCATGTTGTTCGTAAAGTGATACTGCACGTGGTACATCAAATTTGCGTGCATAAAGGAACTTGACAGCTGTTGTCTCTGATATATTACGTCTGGGGGTACATGATGAACCGATATTATTGCAGAGATCAATAAATTGTTTAATAGCCTGCAAATAAAAAAAACAAAATATGAAAAATTAAAACTTATGTTTTATTGTTGCAAACACTTGATTTATCAAAAGGCTTTTAAAATCGCTGTTATCTAGTATGATTGACATTTTAAACTTTTATTGCCATTATTGTCGTTTTTGTTTTATTTTTATTAATGTCTCAACTTTGCCATATAGTTTCCAGAGATGTGACTTTAATTGAATACAACATTTGTAGCAGCAGCAACAATAACAACAATTTCAATAATAACAACTGTAAGCAATACTATCAAGTGCAGCACTGTTTACA
>QOCX01000411.1:131079-176155 GCA_005959815.1 Sarcophaga bullata | reverse complement strand
CTATTGGCTTATCTATAAATTAATGGCTGATCTGTAACGGCTTCCTGTTCCAGTCTCTACTATTGGATTATGTTTAGATCAATGACTGCTCGATGGCTGCTTGGTATTCTCATTACTAATATTGGCTAATCTTTATATTGATGGCTGATCGATGGCTGCTTACTATCCCCGTCACTACTATTGGCTTATCTATAAATTAATGGCTGATTTGTAACGGCTTCCTGTTCCCGTCTCCACTATTGGCTTATGTTTAGATTAATGGTTGATAACTAGCTGCGCGCTATTCCCGTCACTACTATTGGCTTTTCTATAAATTAATGGCTGATCTGGTAAAAGCTTGCTATTCCCGTATCTACTATTGGCTTGTCTTTAGATTAATGGCTGATCTGTAACGGCTTGCTGTTCCCGTATCTAATATTGGCTTATCTTTAGATTAATGGCTGTTCGATGGCTGCTTACTATTCCCGTCACTCCTATTGGCTTATCTATAAATTAATAGTTGATCTGTAACGGCTTGCTGTTCCACTATTGGCTTATGTTTAGATTAATGGTTGATAACTAACTGCGCGCTGTTCCCGTCACTCCTATTGGCTTATCTATAAATTAATGGCTGATCTGTAACGACTTGCTGTTCCCGTCTCTACTATTGGCTTATGCTTAGAACAATGGCTGCTCGATAGCTGCTTGGTATTCTCAACACTACTATTGGCTAATCTTTAGATTAATGGCTGCTCCAATGCTGGTTACTATCCGCGTCACTACTATTAGCTTATTTATAAATTAATGGCTGATCTGTAACAGCTTGCTCTTCCTGTATCTACTATTGGCTTATCTTTAGATTAATGGCTTCTCGATGGCTGCTTACTATTCCCGTCACTACTATTGGCTTTTCTATAAATTAATGGCTGATCTGTAACGGCTTGCTCTTCCTGTATCTACTATTGGCTTATCTTTAGATTAATGGCTTCTCGATGGCTGCTTACTATTCCCGTCACTACTATTGGCTTTTCTATAAATTAATGGCTGATCTGTAAAAGCTTGCTATTCCCGTATCTACTATTGGCTTGTCTTTAGATTAATGGCTGATCTGTAACGGCTTGCTTTTCCCGTATCTACTATTGGCTTATCGATGGCTGCTTGGTATTCTTGTTAAAACTATTTGGTTATCTTTGGATTTTCTATGGATTTCTATGGCTATCGAAATATCGAAGTGGGTGAATCGTTTCAAAACAAACTCTCAAAAAACTAAAACTGTTTCGGAACAAACCATGGGTAAATCGAGCTTAATGTTGATGACCAGTACCGAAGAGGCTGTACTCAGAATGATCAAGTACACATGGCGTCCGGCTCCTCTGGAAATTTTCCACTCACACAGCATATAATTCCTTGCTATCGTCATCATTTAATTACTTTAGTTAGTGGACTCAGCGGAAATGAAATTAAGCGTATATTGTTGGTAGAAAGTAGTGTCGATGAAAATATATAAGCCAAGTCGTAGCTGATGTAGAAATTAAAGATACGACATTCAAACAGCAGGATCTGATCTGTGGGAGACTACATTGTAAATTAGAAGATGGTAATAAAGACCTTTTTGAGATTAAGAAATTTCTATCCCAAATCCATTTGGGCTGAATCAATGACGGACGATGTGGAAAGATTAATGTATGCAATGGACGATTCCCACTTTCTCAACGGGCTGAAAGATTGCTTTGAAAGATCCAATTCTTTAAAAGTAGTTCTTAAAATCACTGACTACCTTGATGGTAAATGAAAATTTTAGGATTCTCGCTGTAACAGTTTTGAATTTGTCTATTCTTCTAATAAGTTTTAGTTTCTATTAATTTTCCCCTCAATGCTATCCTGCTTAGATTTTTATTAGATTTATTTAAGAAGGGGTATACGTTTTATAGAGAGTGAAACCTCTACAACTGAGTATATCTGTCCTACATCCAAACTACTCTTCATCCAAAGATAAAATATCAACATTTACTAGAAGGCATAGCAGATTTAAAAAGAAAAATACCTTCCGTTACTGAAGTCGCCGTAGTCTAGTAGGCAGGTGCGTTATCTTATTAGACGTGAGGCCACGGTTCAAACACCATATCAGACATCCAACACAACGAAATAGGAAAAAATATTGCTTTAACAAAAACTCTAAGGGGCATTACTACAACTTGCCGTTAAAGTTGGGTTTAGTTAAAGGTACCTTTAGCTAAAGGGAATTGTAAAGTTACCTTTAAGTTATTTTCGTTATTACAACGCACAGATAAAATAAGGTTAACTTCTCAAAAATATGATATCGATAACTTTTGCCACTTTAAAAAAGTTTTTTAAAAGCGCAGTGGCAACAACCTTTTATTATTGCCATATCGAATATAATATGTATACAATATGGCAAGTTCAAAGATAAAGTGAACTTTAAATGTTAAAGGTAGGATGATCTTCCCTTTAGCTTAACGCTCACTTCTATCTTATTGGGTACTCATAATAATGAAAAACAATTTATTTGCCCGTTAAAATCCTCCCTTTAGTTAATAGCAAGTTCGAATAATGGCCCTAAGAGCAAATATAATTGCCATGATAAAGTTTCTCAAAACTTTAGGTCCCGTTACTTACTTATAAAATTAACACACACGACATAAGCACAACATAAGAAGTAAGAAGCCAGGTCGTAGTTGGGTTTAAAAGGTTGTAATGACCAATTATGCATATATGTTATGTTATGTTATGTTACGAAAACAAATAGGAGAAACCGTTCATTAAGGATTACTGAGTAAAAACCTTAAGCTGACACAAAACCTGCTGCTGAAAACTAATAAAAATAAAACGTCCAAAATCGGAATGAAGAGTCTGGAGAGCAGAATATAATAACAGAACAAATCTTTAACAATGAATAGAAGCATCTTATATGTTGAGGAGTATCTTTAAACTTTTTTTGTTGTTGTTCGAATTAAACAAAACATTTACTTGTAATTGTTATTCAAAAAAAAAATGGCACTCGTAGGTCTAGTTGCCTTATCACATTATAGTCTAATCATGTTTAATGGTCTTGACGTTTTGTTTTAACTTGACCTCAAGGACCTCTTTTTAGCATAAAAACCCTTCTCGCACTCATACTTACATACACATAGAGAGTGTATTTCCTTTAAGTATGGTGATAAGAAAATAATGATTTTCTCAACCTTTTTTGTGTTTTTTTTTTCCACAATGGCAGAGAAAAGTTAATGGCTTGAAAGGCAGAGTTTCCTTTTCCGTTTTTTCCTACAAATTTAATTTCTCCAAATGTAAATATATGGTAAACATATATTTAAACATGCCCTATGGAAAGTTAATACCAACAGTTGCTATAATGTCTGCATTTAAACGTCTATGAACAAAAGTAAGGCTTTTAAAACAATTTAAGTATGAAACGGATATTGCGTTAAATATATAGGATGTAGGGTATCTTTTAGTAATTCTTACCCAAATTCTTTTTTTAAATTTAATTTTTGTTTTTATTGCCTAACATACTTGTGTAGAGATTCGTTTACATTTTATTTCTTTTGATTTCATTAAATTGACAAAAAGACTTCAGGCAGGCAAATGTTTATAATTCCGACAATTTGCATGAACGTTTTCATAAATAATTGGCAATTTTATAGAAAAATGGGGAAAAAAGAGTAGATTACTGATAAAAATCCTCTGTTAGTCTTCGAAACAAATAAAACTTTAAAATAACTTGAAGAAAACACAAATAAAACACTTTTGAAATGAACAAATACGTTTGAATGAACGGATACATAAGATTGCTTACAACAGTTTGAATAAAACATTCGATTTTAGAATTCCAACTGAACTGAAGGTCCCCAGATTGCCTGTGGGAGTTTCAGGGCCATTATTACAACTTGCCTTTAACTAAAGGGAGGATTTTAACTGGCAGATAAATTGTTTTTCGTTATTACAAGTGGCCAATAAGATAGAAGTAAGCGTTAAACTGATGGGAAGATCATCCTACCGGTAACTTTTAAAGTTAAGTTTATGCCTGAACTTGCCATATTATCCATTATTTTCAATATGGCAACTTGTAATGTAAGCAAAATGAGCAAATACAACAACAAAAGGGAAAAAGAGAAGTCGTTGCCACTGCGTTTAAAAAAAAACTTGTTTAAGCGAACAGTTTTATCAGCATGGCTCCGAAACTGTCATATTTTTGAAAATGTTAACTTTATTTTATCTGTAAGTTATAATAACGAAAATAAGTTAAAGATAACTTTACAGTTCCCTTTAGCTAAATGTACCTTTAATTAAACCCAGCTTTAACGGCAAGTTGTAATAGTGGTACTTAAAGTTTTCATGTTTGAATTTGCCTTACATATAGTGTTTTCAATATGGCAACATCAAATATAAATAAAGTGAACAAACATAACTAAAAAAGAAGTTCATCGTTGCCACTGCGCTTTAAACAAAAACTTGTTTAATACTTGCAAAAATTATTGACATTGCTCGTGCACGGCCATATTTAAAAAAATAAGTGAACTCCATTTCATCAGTAAGTTGTAATAATGAAAAAAATTAGAGGTGACTTTAAAGTTACCTTTTACTAAGCCCAACTTTAACGGCAAGTTGTAATAATGGCCCTAAATATAAGAAAATTCATAATTACTATTTTTAAGGGTCATTATTTTAAAGAATCTCTCAATAAAAGACGTATAATATTAACACCTGCCATAATTTAATGTTGCACTTGTGTTTCTCACTACTTAGATTCCTCTTTATTAAAGGCCATTTAGTTACAAGTCAAGTACATCACAACTATACATAAGCATCTAGATAAGTAGATAACTGTAGGTAACAAAGAACAATTAAATTCGTAAAGCAAATTTGTTGCACTTCAGCCATTTGCTTGCATTATGCAGCCAGCATTTGTGTTATTAGTCGCCTGTTCTAATGCAGATACTTTTGAAGTTTTAGTTTTTGTTTATAGGTTCGGTTTCATATCATCAATCTGAAATTGGCTGAGAGTCTGTTCATTTTGACTAACTTCTTGCCTGTCTCAACTGATAAGAAATCTTTCATACTTTTTTTTATAATTTTTTAAAGATTAAAAGGCATAAACAAAATAAATTTCAAATATTATTAGACTTTGAAACAACGTGGACTTCTTCTATTCATTTTCAGCAATTTAAAAAAATTAAAAAGATTTCATCTACTCTTAAAAGGCAAAAAAAAAAATAGAAACCAAAACAAACAAACAGAATATAAAGCCCTACCCACATGCAATCAACTTTATTTGGTCATACCTCTTCAAACAATAACAAAAAAAGAAAAAAAAACAACAACAACAGACATCTTTTGATAAAAACGAGGTGCAAAGGAAAATTCGTACGTTCATTAAGAATTCATGGCAAGAATAAACACGATATATTGTATATGTAAGTATTCACGTATATTGTAGCTGAGCTTACATACAAAGACGAATTTATTCTTAAAAAATGTTTACCGTTTCGTCAATATCTTTAAGTCTCAAAGTTATAAGCCTTCAAATGCATTTGTCAAGTATCCTTGTTAAATGCAGCAAATCTGTCAAAAGTTTTTAAGAACAGAAAGAAAATCAAAGGAGTCGAAATGTGTTGTTACGTTTTTACTTTTAAAAACTTTTGTGTTATTAATCGAACAATTTTGTGTGCCACTGTTCGCAACTGGTTCTAACAACAACAATTGTTTTATTTGTTATTCCTCTGTTTATGCCCTTTGCAATAAACAATAACATTTACTAGTCACTTGTTCTTTAGATCTTTGTAACGGTAGATCGTCAAACCACGATTGCTTTCTTCACCTGCAACGCGTCTTCACACACGACTCACTGAACATTCACTTCGACTTTGCATGCTTTGCCTTGCCTTTTATATAGCGACGTAAATAGTCTGATGAATGTTTTCGTAGGCTAGGTTAGGGTCTTCGCCTTTTCGAGAATTTTATGAATGTAAGCATGTTGTTTACATTCATGCATGTTTTCTTTTTTTGTTGTTTGTGTATATTGTTTACGTTCGTCCTTGCAGTGTTGTTGTTGCTTGTTGTTTACTTGTTTATCGCTCTTTCGTAATAGTGATGTTGTTGCTATATTTTTGTTTATTTGTTAATCAAGTAAACAAGTCCATTGTTTTTGTTTTTGTAGTGTTTGTTTAACATTTTAATGTTAAACGATGTTACACCATTTCCTTTTTCAGAATAGTATCAATAATCAAAATACAACAATAACTCTCAAAAATATGTTTTTTTTATATTTCTCGAAACCTCCAAATTTCTTTAATTTGACAAAAACGATATTTTTAATCTTTTCACACAAACTTATTGATTACCCGAATATGTTTCAACCTATTTTCAAAATCCATGTTCTTTGGAAGGGGGAGAAATGATCCTTTAAAACGGTGTACATAAACATGTTGTTCAAACTTACATGTTGTAAGTAAAATTCGAAATTTCTAATTTTTTTCTTATTTTTTGAAGAGTTTTCAGAGTTTTCTGTCAAACACTTACTGCTATTTTTCCATATGTCATCCTGCTGGAGATGTCTGACCTGGGTCTTACGTCTAATAAGCCAACACACAATCTACTAGGCTATAGTGACGTAAACCTGTAGAACTAGGCAATTTATTTATTAAAATAAATATGATTATCAAACTAGCAAATATTCCAAAATGTACGTTTTTCTAGAACAAATTTATTTAACCGCAGAGAAAAAATTCCAGTATATTCGTTGAATAATAAAACAAATGCGTTTATTTTTCTCCAAGTCGAGTATACTAGACAACGTGCAAAAAATTTTGTTTTCGTTCTAACGAGTATACTCGACATAAATAGTTAAAGCGTTATATAACTGTTTTTGTTGTTCTTTTGCTTAAAAATGTATCGATATTAACAAAACTGATTAAAAACGTTTGTCAGTCTGGAGATCAAGCGCAGGATCACTCTTGGCAACAGACGCTACTACGATTTCAATACAAGATGCTCATCCGACCAGAGCTTCTTTATGGCGCAGAGGCGTGGAACTTATTAAGCACTGATCCAGCAGCTTTGAGAGTATTCGAGAGAAAAGTCCTACGTAAGATCTTCGGTCCAGTGCGAGTTGGCGAAGATTTCCGTATCCGATACGACAGTGAGCTGTATGAGCTCCTCAACGACATGGATGTTGTGCAGCGTATTAATATCCCGCGACTGCGCTGGCTTAGCCATGTCGTTCGAATGGAGGACGATGCTCCAGCGAGACGGGTATTTGTTGCAAGGATCTGTGGAAGTCGGCGAAGAGGACGACCGTTTCGTATCCATTGGAAAGACCAAATCGAGAAAGCCCTATCATCGACTGGTGTGACCAACTGGCGTAGGCGCTTGGAAGGATGTGTTGCGGCAGACCGAAATCCGTTAATCGGGTTGTTATGGCCAATTAAGGAAAGGAAAGGATTAAAAACATTTTCATACATTAGCTCGTAGCCAAAATATCTTAAAATTGTGGGTGCAAAATTGCTCGGCACCATGTGAATCGATTTTAAATATTTTTTCCGCTTAATTTCAAACTATCGAGTAATTAATTTTTATTATCAGTCTAGATACTAAGCAAACAATCAGAATTAAAAAAATAATGTTTTCCATCAGTCGCCGTAGTCTAATAAGTAGTGTGTTGGCTTATTAGACGAAAGGCCACAGTTCAAATCCCCAAACAGATATCCAAAATGAAATATGAAAAAATATTTCTACGGCTACTCCCTCCCAGCAGATTTCTGGCAAAAACTCTGAGAGTAAAACAAAAATTGCTATGAAAAATGTCTCAAAATAATCTGTCGTTCGGAGACGACTTTAAACTGCAGGTCCCGCCACTCATGTATAAAATTAACACACACAAAATAAGTGGTGTGAGAAGCTAGGCCGTAATACTGACTATAGGGTTGTAATGGAAAATTATCTATGTATGTATGTAATTTTAAACTATCGAGTAAGTTTTTATTATTATCGATACTAAGCAAACAATCACATTAAAAAAAATAATGTTTTTCATATTTCACCTCGTATAATTTAATAATACTTATGGTAAATACGACAATGCATTATTATATCTCTTTGGAAATAGTTACGATTATAATTGTAGTTGAAGATACTTAAGTAAATAAGTTAAAATCAATAGCTTTTATTCCTTTTGTATTCTCTTAAGTGACGTAAAAATTAGAATTTCAAAACCTAGACGATTGAAAATATTTGACTAGATTTTAAAATCCCAGGCGCTTTGAATGACTTTCAGCAAAACGTTCTATAAATTACGTTTCCATATATTTAAAGTGGTTGAAATATATCGTAACTATATCATGAAAATCTTCTGTTGAATATTCCTAGATATCTGTTATGAGGCTGTTGAAGGAGTAAGTTAAATACGAGTATTTACCAAAAATTAAGTATTCAGAAATAGTCAAAAAAAAAACTGTCAAGAAAAGAAAAACTTTGTACAACAAACACTTGAATTCGTTATGAATTTCAACAAGAACTCAATGCAGGTGTGCTCTTTTTATACTCTCATCTATTTATTTGTATGTGTACCATGTAGTACAAAAAAGGAATTGAAGAAACTAGCCGTATAACAAAAAAAATAGCTGCTAATTTATTTAATAGTCAAGTCGTGGTCAAACAACATGATAAAGCAAAATTCTCAAAAAAAAAAAACAAAAAAAACAAAAAAAAAACTAAAAAAAAATCAAAACGAAACAAAACAATATTAAACAGCCAGTTTGTATGGATGTGTTGTCGTAATTTTGTAGTTGTTGTACAAGAACAAAATAATAGTAACAGCAACAAAAAAAAAAAAAAAAAAAAAAGAAAACATAAGCAACAACAATGGATACAAGAAAACAACAAACAAGATAGAAAAACAATAACAAAAGAAAAAACAAAAACAAAACATAGACAATGGTATTAACTGAGAACAACACATTATCATAACCGCAAGAGTCAGGTAAATTTTTTTTATTCCTTTGCCTGCCAACGAACTATTAGTGCACCTTACCTGTTTTACTGATTCTGACTGCCTCAACTTACAGCAACACAATACAAAAGTGGCATTATCAACAACGTTACTCTACCTAACCCTTGTATAACTGCGGAACGGATAGGCGCTGGCGACGACTCCAACAGTTGTAATACAATAAAAATAATTCGAATATGAAATAGAATACAAAATTATAAAAATAAAATAAAAGAAAACACTGTGAATCAACCAGTCAGCTAGACAGATAGACAGACAGACAGACAAGCAGATACAGCCATCAATAAACCACTCAACAGAGATATGAATACATAATGATCTATACTTCTGCATGAATATACTTTTTTTTATATATGTATGTGCGTATCTATGTATAGTTGGTTATCCGAATCCCAACTAACAGAAATTCTAGAACTCGTATAGAAAGTATACCAATTGGCAATTTGCTGTGTATTCATTGTTATCTAGACTAGAGATCCTGTGTAATCTTGTGTAAGATGTTATTGGAAATTATACCTAGGATTCGAGAACTCAATGCCTGGAAAAAAGATTGGCAATTTCCAAAACTTATTACGCATTATCATCTATACTATTATCTATTTAGATGTGTTCAATAGACAACAACTATAACGTTATCCAGTATCAAATTGCCATTATAAGAAAGAAGACTAGAGCTGACCTTGGTTCAGATGTACTATCAGGCTACAGTATATTATTGGCAACAATAAAATTAAAACTGCCATCAAGAAATAGCTTTCCATCACTTCATGATTATTGTGGGCTTCAAAGAATGAGAACTACAACCGGTTTGTTAAACAGTGGCAGAAGAATTGTTACAGAAATAGAGGAGAAGTGATATCTAACAATCGACAACAATCTTCAAATAATTCTTAGATTCTCCAGACGAATGTCAGTAACATACATCTCTAACCATTACTAAAGATTAGATACTAAAGGCTATACAGAGTCCAAAAAATAGGGTGCTTCGATGATCTGGTTAGCTTTGATTCCCACCAGAAAAATTGGTTGTTTTGTAATTGTCTGGGTGTTTTGTGTTGATATTATATTACTTACTTACTTAATTGGCCATAACAACCCGCTTAACAGATTTTGGCCCACCACAACACATCCTTCCAGGCATCTCTGCTTTTTCCGCGCCCACGCCAGTTGGTCACACCAATCGATGACAAGGCTTCCTCGATTTAGTCCTTCCAACGGATACAAGTTCGTCCTCTTCGCCGACTTCCGCAGATCCCCGCATCAAATACCCGTATCGCTGGAGCATCCTCCTCCATTCGAACGACATGGCCGAGCCAGCTCAGCCGCTGGATATTAATACGCCGCACAACGTCTATGTCGTTGAGGAGCTCATACAGCTCACTGTTGTATCGGATGCGGAAATCTTCGCCAACTCGCACTGGACCGAAGATCTTACGTAGGACTTTTCGCTCGAATACTCTCAAGGCTGCTGCATCAGAGGCTTAATAAGGTTGATATTATATGGTTAATCGAAATAGAAAAAAGCAAGTGAGAATTATTACAGAAAATTTTAAAACGTCTTAATTTAATTTTTTTTAATAAAATCACTCTCTCTATTATATTAGTATCAAGTAAGATTATCGGTAACATTCAAAAAAAGATCTTTTTTCCGCTTAGAAAAATTCTGCGTACAAAGTAAAGCAAAGTCTGCATAAAAAAGTACCGAAATTCTGCAAACTGTTATTACACTTCATTGTGTCTTTCAACAACAATTTTAGTTTAAATTTAAGTTCTGATTTATATTTCCCCCATCAAAGTGAGGTTTTAAGTCCATGTACTGCTTACTATAAATAAAAATATATCTTTAGCGACATTCCCTCATCAGATTTCTGGCAAAATTTCCGTGAATAAATAAAACTGCCATGAAAAGTTTCTCAAAAAATCTCTTATTCGGAGTCGACATTAAGTTGTTGGTACCGCCCCTTATTTATAAAATTAACACAATAAAATTAACATAATCCTGATTGTTAGTTAGTATTCATGTAAAATCATAATTGTTGGTCAACTAAAATCGCAATTGCCATCTTAGCCATCATTTAGAAAGTATAAGATATTTTGTGTAGCTTGGTTTTATGCTGAATTCAAATGGAAATGAAATGAAAAGACGATTAGAATTGAGTGTGTTGTCAGGGTAAAGAAAATTTTAAAAACTTTTAGAAAATCGTATTGCGAACTTGTTCCGTCGTTTATTATTATACGGCTTAGATACATAACATTTGATATGTTTTCATATTCTGATGTGTTGTACCATACACGAGAAAAATTATGGCCAAGTAATAACTCAAGAGTAAATTTTTTATGATTTGCAATAAAGCAAGGTCTTGTATTTCAAATGTGGTTTAATTTAAAACAGTGTAGACGAGTAATAGTATGATCTTGCTATATCTAACAGAAGCTGTTGTATAAAACTTTTAATCTTCTCTCTTCTTATTAGGCCTCTGTTATTGCTATTATCAGTGCAGAAGAATTTTTATGGTGTGAATGTGGTCAAATCTTTAAATAAACACAGTTTTCTAGATCATCTGATCTCCCTTTTTAGATCTAAAAACACATGTAATCTCAACTTTGAACGAGATGGCGGGACATCAAGAATTACTATCCGAAAAAAGCAATGTAGAGCTCGGCTTTTTCTATTATGAAATGAAAAAAAAAAACATTTCAATACTTATGAGAAAGTTTTTGTTTTTAAAATTTTTTTAAATTAATTCCTAATTCAATGCAGCAACAGTCGTAATAAAATTCCATCAATTCAATCGAAATGTTACAGTTGACTAGAAGACAAATTGCTTGCTGGGTAATTATCAACGAAAAACGATTTTCTTTTTCTTTTCTTTTCTTTTTTTTTTCTTTCTTTATTGTGGTGTTTCTTTTTTATACAACTTCTGACGTCTTTCAGTACCTGTCTAGTAGTTTTTCTCTTCATAGGAAAGTCTTAGGCGATTCGTTTCTTCACCACTGTACGCTATAGTATCTAGTATGGCTCTTATATTTTGTATGTAGCTTGTAACACTTTTAACTTTAATTTAATTTTCAAATATAAGTAATGATTTATAGTACTCAAATGAAGAAAACTAAAGATTCTAATGTAATTGTGTTTTATTTTGTTGAAAAAAAAAATTCAGGTTTCATTACTATACTGTAGACATACTCGCTTACTTACTTACATTATGTGTGTTAAATTTATCCTACAGTTTAAAGTCCACTTCGAAATTTTTGAGAAACTTTGCATAGCAATTTAGTTTACTCTCATAGTTTTTGCCAGAAGATTGCTGAGAGAAAGTCTCTGCAAGAAATACTTTATTTGCAGAGATTGAACCATAGCCTCTTGTCCAATAAGCCAACACACTGCCTACCAGGTTACAAAGACTCCAATGTGTACACTTGCCAAAAATTCATCCATTCGAATGAAAGTGATGTTTATCTTGAATAGAATCCAAAAAGTGCGGAGTTCAACATATTCAAATTGAGCATAAATTAAGTGACGAAAACAAGGCACTTAAAAAGTACTGAAGGCCACATTGGTAAAAAAATCATTCCTACTTATGAAATTGAAGTCGATTGTAGAAACTTCCGCTGACTTTTTCAATTCCTTTCCTATAGCGATTCTATTTTTTATTTGTGGTATTATAATATTAGGATATACTAACGATTCTAAAACATGTTTTTAAGGTCTGAAAAAAATTAAACAAAGAAATAAAGAAGTGAACATAGTTGTAGTAGGTCATCGTCAAAAGGTAATTATAGAAGTTGCTGATGATGTCGGTATTTAAAATTGGTTCAAACAGCACAATTTTTTTTCGACGTCAACGAAGATTGTTTTGAAACTGTTTAAATTATTTATGTAATCCTGTCGCATGAGTATTGCTTATGAAAAACCAAAACCCTATTATCGCAATGGAAGTTCGGAAACTGAAAAGGGTATAGAGAGGTTTCAAATCAGGGGTTACCAAAAATTTTATGATTGTGAATTAGTATGTAAGAGAGAAAAAATAAATAAAGAAAAATTTATTTATTTACAGTCCGAGAAAAATGTTAGTAATATACGATATTTTGATTTTTATTTCATCAACATGCATAAGGTTGTACATCTTTGACTCAAAAATTAGGGAATGTTTTTAAGATATTTAGTAGAAACAACTTTTGATTCAAAACCTTTTAATTTTTCCAAAAACGAAAGAAAAAGCTGTTCCCTTTCCTTATCATTTAAATCTCTTAAAATGTCATTTAAGAACATATAAGGCATTAGATTTCAATAAACACATTTTTAAAATATTTACTACTTAAAATATTTTTTGAGTGTAAACTTGAAAAAAAATGTCAGCATCCGCTAATATCTGAACTCGCCGCAGTCTGATCGACTATTAAATAAATGGGCATAAGCAATGCGTATGAATTCTCTCTGCACAATTGTCCTATGAAATGGTAATCCCTGACCTAGAGCGTCAAGTGGTCTTTCTGTGTGCTCATCATTACAGGGTATCAACCAAAATTTCTCAGTTTCTTCCACTTTAGACCTTTAAAACGTGTTGTATTTAGTTGAGTATACCTTATCTTGTCAATAATACAAAGGGTGGTCCATATTGAGCTTTCATTATTGACAAAAGATTTTAGTTGGTTTAAGAGCCTAATATGGATGCTTATCACTGAACTGAGATTACTATTATTCAGTCCTATTGCACTTATGGTTTTACTTCCAATAGGATCGCTCAACAGTATTTATCCCGATATGACTTTTCGGCTTACTTACTCAGCTTCGTTTCAATGTAACGAAAGGCTTTGGATTATCCAAGCTAATGGTAGATAGTATTCTGGCTGCATTAGCAAGAATATTCCTTCCCTAAGTACCTAAGTAATGCGCACCGTTCAATCCTTGAAATAAATCCTTGTGTATTTCAATCCTGCATCTTACCCTTGATGTTGCCGTAGGCTAGTAGGTAGTATGTTGGCGCGTTAGACGTGAGGCTATTGTTCAAAACCCAAAAAAATATTTCTGTGGCGATTTCTTCTCAGCAGATATCTTTCAAATTTTGAGATAAAATTGGTCATAAAAAGTTTCTCAAAAACCAGTTATTCGGAGACAACTTTAAACTGTAGGTTCCGCCACTCATGTGTGAGAAGCTAGGTCGTAATATTGACTGAAGGATTTTAATGGCCAATTATGTATGTGTCATGTCTTGTCATTGTCATGTTCATGCTTTTCCGATCATATTTCCTATCTCCAAGCATTTTCCACATTTTCCTGTTTCAGAAGCGGATTCAGACTTATTTGAGAAGATAAAAAGTGCAGCGTTTCAAAGTTGACAAAAGCAATGACTAATGTTGTATGTGCAGTAAGAAAGTTTTTCTACATACCATAACTACGATTGTAGGGTACAATACAAAACCCTGTGTGCCTTTTAAAATGTCTGTCGTGTATTCTCAATATCATAATATTCAATTGGGGATTATGAAAAACAAAAGGTTAGAAAACGTACCAAAATAAAACGTTGCGTTTGTTGTCCAGTTTATCCATACATACATGCAACCTACGCACCTATGAATTAAGGTTAGAATTGATTTTGATTAAATTACACATACATACATACATACATACATACATACAATGTTATATTCTCGTTTCTTTTTTCCAATTTTCTTTTACTTTATAATTTCCTTTCTTTTGTAGCTTTCTAGCTCCTTTTCTCTTCAGTCATAATGATGAAAATATAATAAAAAAATATAATAACAACAACAACAACAATAACGATGATAAAAACGTATATGAAATTAGAGATGAGTTAACACTGTTTGATAGGAAGAGTTATTAACATTTTATTAATCTTTGTGTTGGGGCTTGGAGAAAGGTTGGAGAAATTAAATTGCTGGATTAAACTCATTTCTTTTCGTTTTTTTTTTTTTGATTTTCTTATGCTAATGATAAAATAATTTATAAATTTAATACCTTTCAAGCATAAAAGTATTATTTTTAAATCGTAATACAGTTGCTTATTTACTATGTATTTATTTTTTATTTTCATTGTTTTGTTGTTGTTGTTGTTGTTGTTTTTTTTTTGGCTCTTTATTATTTTATGATTTTTTTATGGTTTTTCTTTCATTTCATTTCATTTCATTTTACGATTTAAATTATCATCACACTCACGATTTCAAAGCAATATTAAGTTTGGGTTTGACTCTCTTTGGTTTTTAATAAAAATCGTAATTTTTTTTCTTAGTGCGGCAACTAGTCTAGTTTATGTGATTATGAAGTTTATTATGAAGTTGATAAATTAAAAGAATCACAGTGTTCGCGCATCACGTCATCACACAATTGGGCCAATTATTTTAGTTTTACGATCCAATTTTCTATCGAAAAAAGAAAAAAAAATGAAAAATAAACAAACAAAAAAAAATGACAGAAAGACAGAAAGAAAGAAAATTACATCGTAGCATATTTTTTTTTATGACAAAATTAAAAATTTATTGCAAATACAAATGAAAATATTATGTTTGAATGATCACATCATCAACATGCCACACACACACACACACACACATAAAGCTGTAAAACGTCAAAACAAATTTAAATCTTTCACGTTTTGATAAATCGACATTCGATATGAATAATCTTCCATTAGAGCCTAATCCGCCAATGTTATTAAATCGTAAGGATAGTAGAAAAAAAACAAAACAAAATGACGTAATATTTTATGTTTTTATCATAATTTGATTGATAGATTTTTGATACTTTTTTATATTATACCATAATACTATAACTAATAAGAGTCTTAACAACATGGTTTTGTTTATTGGCGCACAAACATTACATTCGGACTCTAATCATCACATTTCGGATTTGATAGCACTGTTGTATTTCAAATTTCAACGGATATCTCAGTTGGATTGGCAATTTTAAAATGAATGGAGATATTAAATAAATTAAGTGCTGGTTTCACATTAGAACCAGATGTAGATAGTGATCTTTAAAAATGATAAAAATTCCATGATAAAAACTCCCTGAACTTCACAACTGCAAACTTCATATCTTAATCAGATGGCAATATTCTTGCTGTGCAGCCCTATTGCTACTCTATTTGCTTCGTTAATGCAAACAAAACAGACTTCCGAGTACAATTTTAAGATCCATAAACAAAACTCTGTTTTGCTATAGGACTACAGTTTCTTGAAAATAAATTTTTGATAACTTTTCGAGTACACGTGTCTATACCTATTCCTATTATTCCTATCTTGAGATAGTCCTACAGAACATTTCCATTAAATTTGTGTTACGACGTTTTATTTACGAGTATTGAACTGTAGTTTTGTATACCTTCTTTTTGTTTCAATGATTTAAAGTTTGTAACATTTTAAAGTTATTCGCCTCGGAAGGGATGTAAAGGCCAACCTTTTCACCACAGATGTCAGGACCAGAGATCAGCAATGAATCACTTTTTCTATACTCATAAGTACTCATGAAATTTTGAGTATGAATGAGTCAACAGTATTGAAATTTTACTCCTCTGATTCATTCGTACCCACTGCAACATTAATTTGTAAGTACAAGTTGCAATGAGTTTGGGCACAACGTTGACATCAAACTCATAACATTCGAAATATGTTTGATTCATATGCCTACTCATTCAGATTCATAAATTTAGAAAAATACTTATAATACTTATAAATGATTCGAGTGATTCGTGGGTTTCTCACGAATCTGTCGTTCAAAGTCCAGTTTAAACTATAGGTCCCGTATAAAATTAACACACACATAAATTGTGTGAGAAGCTAGGTCGTAATCTTGACTGCAGGGTTGTAATAACCAATTATGTACGTTCTAGAATTTCAAAGACGGCATCGGAAAGATTTTGATTTAACTTAGCATAACTAAAACAAGCTTTTAACTTTTGCATTAAAATTTATCGGAGATTCTACACTATTTTCCCAACTGGTATAAAAATATGATTAACTTCGATTTGCTCGGATGGCATATGGTATGGAATATTGATTTATCACACTCCCAAATGTTATCAAAATTATTTTTAAATAGGAGATTATGAATTCCATTTGGAGGCACGTCTATGACTATACTTTGTTACATTTAATGTTTATCTATTAGATTAGATGTATTCATAGATAATTATTTTTACTTTTATGTAATCATTACATTATATGAGTTATTGATAACAGAAAAATACATTTATTTGTTATTTCATAATTTTGATAACATAATTAAATCGAGAGAACACTGTGGACTGACTGCATAAGAGATTAAGGGCTATTATTACAACTTGCCGTTAAAGTTGGATTTAGTTAAAGGTACCTTTAGCTAAAGTGAACTGTAAAGTTACCTTTAACTAATTTTCGTTATTACAACTTACAGATGAAATAAAATTAACATTTTCAAAAATATGACAGTGTCGGAGCAATGCCGAGAAAACTGTTCACTTAAACAAGTTTTTTTTTAAACGCAGTGGCAACGACTAGCTTCTAATATTTTTTTTTTTTTGTTGTATTTGCTCATTTTGTTTATATTACATGTTGCCATATTGAAAATAATGGATAATATGGCAAGTTCAGTCATAAACTTAACTTTAAAAGTTACCGGTAGGATTATCCTTCCTTTAGCTTAACGCTCACTTCTAGCTTATTGGCCACTTGTAATAACGAAAAACAATTTTTCTGCCAGTTAAAATCTTCCCTTTAGTTAAGGACAGGTTGTAATAATGGCCCAAAATATTAAAAATTTTAAATGCAACCACAAAAATGACTTCCGAGTATAATAAATATGAGAAAACATTACGTAAACCTAGGAAGTTGACAAAAGTTTCTATTATTTGTCCATTGTGAAGCCACAAGCAACTATCCAACTTGTTTTCACCACTGCGAAAATCTGTAACACTGGCCATGACAGGAAACATAAGGCCAAGAACTCATGTTTCTATTCAAGACAAGAGCGGAGCACTAATATATTTATTGGAACATAGTGTCCCCCTACTCCGTAGTTTCACGGCTATGGCAAAGGACATTTGAAAGGGTTCATAGGCATACCTTCCATTGTAATGTAACTTAAAAAGCGATCATTTACGGTACATAGGACCACTTGCTTAAAGGTTATCTTTTGCAAGACTTCTTGAATTCTGTCACTATCAGTTAACATTGTTTAGTTTGGTTGTACACACGATGGAAAATCATTCAAACTGTGGAAAAAAACAGCATTTGTGGTAAATTTTGTTGAACAATTTTTGTGTGAAGAAAATTGCGCGTCTGAATCTTTCATTTGCTTTTAGAGTTTTGCGATGAACACGCTCTGCCTAAAAAATATTTTATTAAGTGGTTTGCGCGTTTCAAATATTATAAGCTTTGCATCAAAGGCACAAAGCGTACGGGACTGCAATAAGGTTAGAAGGCTATAAATTGGATCAAGATTCATGTCAGATGCAATAGTTCCTTAGACAATCATTAGGCGTTTAACAAGTAGCTACACGTACCCTTATGTGACCGAAGAACTTGACTCCAGTTTAGCTAAGGCACTGTAAATTTTGTACCAGCCCTTAATAGTTTTCTGTCCTGGAATTCAAATAAAATCCATACTTGTCTGATAAATTTTTGTATCATTTGTTTTGTCTACCATATACAGCAAAATAAAGAAGCACTCAATCGCATACACACATACAAACTAAAGTGAAAATTCATAAATTGATAAAGAGTTGACATATTTTATCTTGATTGCGGTCTAACCTGAAATGAACAGCACCTAGGCAAACAAAAAAAACAAAGTTTTATTCGAGAAATACAAGTCGTATGTCAATGACTGACAACATGTACATAGCAGGCACCATAAATAGATTCAAACACTCAAACGATTACTTTCAAAGATGTTTGATGTCGAAGTTAGAAAATCTTGAGGTCCATTGCACTCATTTTTTTTATTTCTTGTAGTCAGAAAACAGCAGTACCATGCAACCTATATGCTAGCAAGCTACAATGACAAAAATTGTAAGCATTTGAATTGAATTTTATTGTTTTTATTTCATTTTTTATAAGAGCAAAAAATATATTTTAAAACACAACAGCATATTAGTTTTGGGTATCGTTCTCTTACTATGCTCTACATAGAATAATTACAAGTTTTCTTTCACCCTATTGTACTCAATATTCTGTGATATAAAAAACGTAACAAAAGTTATGTTTTAAATAAAAATACAAGGATTTTCTAGTTCGAGTTTATTTGTTTTAAATTGAAATTTATCGTATTATTATTTGGCAAGTACACATTGAAGTGGCCTAGTCTGGTACGTTGCGTGTTAGCTTATTAGATGGAAGGCCACGGTTCAAACTACAGCACTATAGGTAAAATGACTATATTACGTACATACATAATTGGCCATTACAATCCTTCAGTCAGGATTAAGGCCTAGCTTCTCATACCACTAAAGTTGTGTATGTTAATCTTATAAATGAGTGGCGGGACCTATTGCTTAAAGTCGACTCCGAACGACAGATTTTTGGGAAACATTTCATGGCTTTTATTTACTTTCCGAGGTTTTGGCAGAAATCTGCTGAGAGAAAGTCGCAGAAGAAATATTTTTTCATATTTCATTTTGGATGTCTGTTTGGAGATTTGCACCTGGCCTTTCGTCTAATAATCCAACACACACTTACTATACAACGGCGACTACAAAGGGACAACATTATCAGGCCAATATTATGAGGAATCGCTGAATAAGGATGAAAATCTTTATGCGGGGGTTATTGAAAATTTCTCCAGATTTATATGAAAATCAGTATAGAGGAGTTTTTGAGGATGCTAATTTGGAATCTGATGTAAAATTTCTCAAAAGCAAACTGGTCGATGCAATATTCAATCATAAGATTTTCTTCTGGTTTCAGTGGGTAAAAGTGTTAACTGTTTACCATGTTAACTTTTTTTATATAAAACCTCAAAAAACTAAGAAATTAATTAATGTAGACTAAAAAACTAAATAATTAAGCTTTTGTAGACTCTATTTATTTGTTAATTTTTTAAAGCAATTATTTAAAATTTTATTTTGGCCAGCAGGCTGCTTAGAAAAATTGTTGGCATTTCTTAAAAAACGAAAAATATTGCGAAACATTAAAATGACAAAAATTAGTTCAAAACCCTTTATTTTAACACATTTTTAATTGTTTTAACGTGACCAAATTCGCTCATTTTGTTGAGAGTTTACCCAACTCTCATTTTCCGAAAAAAAATTTAATTGAAAAATCTGTCAGAAATGTGATTTTTCATCAAAAAAAAAAAAAATTATCTTTTAAAAAAATATTTTTAAGAATTTTTATTATTTTTTAAGAAAATATTTTTAAAAAAAATCTTTTTTTAAACTATTAACTACTTCGTATCGCTTTAGTTTTCCATACTGAATTAAAATTTATGTTTGTCTCGCTTATTTAGAGAATTTCAAAAAATCGACCAAATCAAACTGTATGTCCTGCCTTCCAACTTTGCTTACAAAAAATGATTTTGAACACTCGCTAAACAGTCGCCGTTAATTTTTTTGAAAAACAAAAAAATATGACATTATTACCTTTGATATGTTCTTTATCAAGTAACAAACCAAAAAAGCATTCTTGAAAGCACTTTTGCCACAAAAATGGGTAAAATTATGTATTGTCTACAGGTCAGACATCTCCAACAAAACGAAAATATGAAAAAAAATATTTCTTCGGCTACTTCCTCTCAGCAGATTTCTATCAAAACCTCTGAGAGTAAATAAAATTGTCATGAAAAGTTTCTCAAAAAATCTATCGTTCGGAGTGGATTTTAAATCTGTAAATTCCGCCGCTCATGTATAAAATTAAGGCCCTGAAAATAAGTGTTTGGAGAATCTAGTTTCATTTAATGATACAAAATTGTGTAAATTGTTTTGCTGAAATTTTTGTTTCATACCTCAATGGAAATTCAAAAATAAGTCTAAACATTTAGCCTGCATTTGAATATTTCTATATCAAAGCCCTTTACATTACAAATCATATAGCAACCAAAGAAAGATCGAGTACACGTTTTAAAACTTTTCGAATGTGAAATAATTTTGCTCAATAAATATCTTTGATTTTATTACATACATACATATGTACATTTGTAATAAAATCTATAGCCTATCAGTATTTATTCATTAGTAAATAACCCTTATCTTTTACATAAATAAACACATTGTATGTACATGCCATGGTATGTATCTATAGATGTTAGACAAAATAATTTTTTTTTACGAAAACTTTATCTTACTGATTTGTTTACTTTCTAGAACGGACGTGACGTATACAAAGAAAAAAAAACCAACAAAAAAAAAATATTTTTTTTTCTTATTTAGTGACATGCCTTAGATCTAACGCCTCCCACAAAGTTACGCATAATAATGAATAACAAAGAATTGTCGTGGAATATTTAATTTCGTAATATATTCTATAAATTTGTGTGTGTGTGTGTGTGTTTTTTATTCTGTTTTGTTTTGTATTTTTTTTTATTTATTTTCTTATTCTTAAGAATAACAAAAGTGAGACACAAGTGTGAGTAGATTTTAATAAAAATCGACTACAATATGTCTGCCAAAAATTCAAATTTATCAACCGAATAATAATAATAATAGAATAGAAAAAAAATAAATAAATTAAATGAAATGAAATGAAATAAATTAATGAAGTCATCGATATGTCAAAATAAAATAGACGTGCACCAACGAATTGTATACAATCGGCGTAAAAAGAAAAAACGATACGAAATAATAACAATTGAACATGTCAGTGAAATAAATTGAATTTCATTCATATTTTCGAAAAATAAATGAAATTTGCTTGCTGCCGGTGTATTTATATTTTTTGTTTAACAAAACATATTGTATTTTATAAAACTATTGATTTCTATTTCACCAATTACATATTTTGAATAAGATTTATAGTTTATGCACTCTACATTTTATTGTTCGTTTTTTCTTTCAAACTGTCACATATTGTTCTCTCCCCCTTGTATTATTATTTATTTTCTCCCATCTTTTCATTATCTTTTAAATTTCATTACAAAAATGTTCCAGCTAAGCATGTGGTAGATTCTGGAATAATAATAGGCCTTCTTTGTCATTGCTTGTAAACAATGGCCTCTGTGAGCATAATTTGGAAGTACTGATGACTTACATTTTGGCAAGAAGTAAAGTAGTTTGAATGATCTTACGTTAGATTCGATAAGCATAACAAGCACTAACCGACATACTTAGCTGAAAAGTATCCACCCTTGAATCAATATTCCTTCTTATAAAAAAAATACTGCGCGTTTCCAAGGCTGAGGAATCAGATAGATTCTCGTCATATTTTTTCTACAAAACTTTCGTAGAGAGTATGTTACTGACATGCTATTGGATTGTTCGGAAAGTATTTTTTTTTTTTAATTAAAGACAGTTTTCGTACAATAAACAAGTACTTGATTAAATTATATATTGGCCTTTCTGATCCAATACCTTTTGCCATCTATCTGGTAGGAGCATAATGGCACTCTCATAACATTTTTGGTTTTTTCTGGCAAAAAAACTGACCCAGGTAGTTTTTGACCTCCTCATTTGAGGTGAAGGTTTTATCTTCTAAAAAATTTTGGATCCGATGTTGCCAGGTCTGGCATTGTATCCCATTCAATCTGTAAAAGCTTTTGGCAAGCGATCAAACATGTGTGTGGTCTCGCGATGTCTTAGTGAAACACTACACCGTTCCTATTGATTAGTTCTGGCCTTTTCTATTGAAGGGCATCATTCAGTTTGCAGTTAGACTTCAGAATAAATCGTTGTCTTATTCAGTAAAAGCTCAAAAAAAAACCAGCGCTTTAAAATCCCACCAAACAGGCAGCATCACCAGTTTTTTTTTTTTTGGTGCAGATCGGCTTTGGAAATGGTTTGACCCGGTTCATCTTTTTTGCTACATGACCTCTTGCGTTTGACGTTGTTGTATAAAAACCCATTTCTTGTCTCCAGTGATGATGCGCTTCAAAAACGGATCATCTTCGTGACGTTTGAGAAGCAAATTGCAGATTTCAATGCGGCGACACAGATTTCTCTCTGTGAAAATATGGGGAACTCATACATCGAGCTTCGAGGATAATCCCAGGCCTTTCAAGTGGTCATAAATTGTTGAATTTTATAAATTTACCCTCATCCGATCTCACATGCTGTTATTCGCCGGTTCGCTTTTATCGCGTCGCTTCAACCGGCCTTCCCAAACGTGTTGCATCTCAGACATTAAAATTGCCGGGTCGAAATTTAGCGAACCAGTTCTTACACTTGCGTACTGTCAACACACCTTCTCTGGCTTGAACAACATTTTTACCCTTTCTGTAATAAAACCGTAAGATATGTCGAAAATGTTGATTATCGTTCTCCATATTTAAAAGAGCATCAAACAAAAACTACTGCTCAGAATTAATTGGAATTTTTCACACACAAGCATATAAAGATTATACGACTTAAGTGTGAAGTTGGGTGCAAGAAAATACAATTAAATCCGCTGTCGGGAAAAAACGTAATTCCTTTCCGAACAACTCAATACTTTATTCGCTTTATGCCCATCTATGCAGCTACGATAGTAATCGTACACCCAAACAATGTGCGAGTACCCCTGTGAAAGGTAATCACAGTTTTTGTTGGACAACATTATTCTTATGCATCTCCATCAGAAAACTCATCCAACCAATTACTATTTGCTGTTTGAAATTTAAGTTTGCTAGCTTGTAAGGTTTGTTCCTTTACCCTGGGACCCCCATGATCTGAAAATTAAACTGCTCATTAAAAGACAAAGTCGAAGATTTTAAAACTTCAAAGGCGGGTCGGCTGCCCACATTAAATTTCGCCAAATTCTTAAAAACTGCTGCATCTTTATGCCAATAAAGCCTCTTTAATAGCTCCCTTGGCGCTCTCGTAATCATACTGCAGAACCGACACCCATTTTCTTATCTACTAAATCTAATTAAATTCAACAATCATCTCAAGAAGTGAGTGAAGTTAATATGTAAAGAACTAGGACGCCTTATACACGATACGTAACAGCACTAAGTATATACGTCCTCTTTTCCTAGACAAGATACCATGTTATTGTCCCGTTTAGGAGCTTTGGATGAATTCCTGCAGATAACGGACATTGCAGCCTCCTAATAGCCTTTTAACAAGTTTAAATACTTACCACTCCACCTATTGTAAGCGACCTAATGCCGTAATATTAGATTAGGATTTGTCCATAATCAAGACGAATGATGGCAGACTTATTAGTCTGAAATCCTTAGGTTTGCGCTTTAGAAGGAATGAACAGTCTTGAGTACTTGAGTACTTCAAATATCTCATACTTCCACAGAAAATTTGCATTTTTAATGTACTCTAAGCCCAGCATTGCTAGCTCCCTAGCCTATTTAAGTAATGATTTGTAATACGGCGTTCTTAGTCTTGTGCCGAACAACGCAAATGTCTCTGTGGGTTTTATTGTCTCTCTGGTGCTAGGGGCTGCTCTACAATTCTCTCGTGCACTTTTAACCGATTATAAAGAAGGTTTCTATATTTTATTCACCAATAAAGCAAGGAGGTAATAGACAAAAATTACCAACAGTTTAGGTCTGGACAACCTCTAATTGTAAAGGACAACACCATAAAATTCTGCCAATGACCAAAAGTTAAACAATAGCCACCACATCGTGACAAGATTATTATCCACTAATATTTGGCTGCCTAACATATACACATAATTGGTCATTACAACCCTTCTTCAGTCAGAATTACGACCTAGTTTCTCAGAACACTTATGTTGAGTGTGTTAATTTCATACATGAGTGTCGGGACCTGCAGTTTGAAGTCGACTCCGATCGACAGATTTTTGAGAAAATGTTCATGGCAATTTTGTTTATATTCACGGTTTTTGTCACTAATCTGCTGAAAGGAATTCGCCGAAGAAATATTTTTTGTCTGGCCTGGGGGTTTGAACCGTGGCCTTAAGGTCTAATAAGCCAACATACTACCTATTAGACTACGGCGACAACAACTGTAGTATTCGCTGATGGAAGGCTCCTTAGATGGATTATTTAGAGAGCATTAAAGCTTACCTAAAGCTTTTTATTGGTTTCAGTATTGTTTTTAGAACTAAAAAATTTCTTAACAATGTTGTCGTATAAACAAACTAGATACATGCACCCAATGTAAGTTTCTTTGAACTCTTCGTGCGTATGTATGTGTACATATGAGAAGTAGCACTCGAAGACACTTAAGAGACATTTTACCCCCAAGTAATTAATTGACTGATAAACGATTATCAACATTATTCGATCAACAAAAACAAAATCAATCAGACGTTTTGGGTCAACTACTGATAACATGAAATTCTCATTTTACAAAATCGTAATCTAAACTGAACTGATAACATTTTATTGTAGTCAGTGGTACGACCGATTAACCAGTTCAGATAAACAAAATAAGGATTTTTTACATACGGTTCCTCCCTCCCTTTTGCATTGAAGCTAAAATAGAAATTAAAACTGTAAATGGTACATACGAATATGTATGTAGTGTGAGTGTATATAAAATAAATGCAAGTGTTTAAATAAAATTTTAACACTTCTCGGCTAATGTGTTATTTATTTGGCACATACATACATACATACAATATATGTATGTATGTATGTATGTATATATGTGGGTTGAATGTGTAAATTACGATTGTTTAACGAAATCATTTTCATTAAATTCATATTTTTAATCAACAGAACGTTGAATGTGCCATAACAGAATTGATAATTTTCAAAATCAACATTAACACACGAGTTGCGAGTGACCAATTCTGTGTACAGATGTACGCGTATGTTTGAAAAAAAAAACAATAATCGGGCACTTTTCATTGTGAAAGACCATTTGTTTACATATTTTATCAGAACTGACAGATAGACATTGAAGTACTCCACAAGTACCAAAATCGGTTTCTAGTGCTTAGAAAATTGCAAGCAGTTCTTTTGATTGACTGTAGTATTCTTAATATTCTCTGAAAATAAATATCTTTTGGAATAAGTTACCAACTGAAAATATACTGCGTACACACTAAATTCAACGAACTGTTAATAGATTATGAATTTAGCCTAAATGGACATCATTTATGATTGCAGAACGATTTTCATTTCACTTTCCTAGATATAAAGGGTGAGCCATTTAAAAGTTTAAATTTAAAAATGTAACAAAACCCAAAATTTTGTTTGTTGTCAAGTACAATTGCTGCGGTTAGGAATGAAATCTTATTTCACTTCATTTTTCAATCGTGGCTGGTCCTACGGTAACAGTTTTCTGAAACGGCACTCCACAGAAGTAATCCAATGGTGTCAAATCGCAGCTTCTTGAAGACCAATTGACATCAACATTTCGGCTAATTAAATGGCCATCGATCGTTTGACGCACTAAATTGATTGTGGCATGAGATGTCTGAAAGCAAACTTTGTACGCATCAATACCATTAAGAACGGGCAAAAAGACTCTTTCTCATGGTGCGATACGTGTCTGCATTGACCGTAATTATGCCTCCGCTCTACAAGGCGCACCAAACAGTAGGTTGTAATGGATGCATTAGCTCTGTAAGACCAAGTGTGGATTTTCTGAGTCTCAACTACGGTAATTTTGCTTATTAACGTACGCAACAAGATGAAAATGATCTTCATCAGCAAAAATAATTTTTTTTTGCAAAATCGACATCATCAAGCAAATTCTCGTGGGCCAATTTAGCGCAGCGAAAAGTAAGCGAATGGTCATGCAGCTTCAACTCTTAAACCAATTGAAATTTGTAAGGCGTCATACCGAGATCTTTTACAAAATTCGACGTAAACTGGTGAGTGAAATGTTGTTGTTTATAGATTCTCACGTACACTCTCAGCCTCAACTTCGAAATTTTCGGGTGTGCGCACTTTACGAGTACGATCATGTCTTGACGCATCAACAATGAAACCAGTTTCACGGACTTTAGCAATAAACTTGCGATACCGGACACTGTTGGCTCCTTGTCCATGTTGGTCCTTGTGTGCGACCAAATTTTGTACGGCATTTTCGTGCAATTTCCTTTTAATTCAATTTATCTATTAATTAATGGCTGCTCTGTAACGGCTTGCGGTTCCCGTCTCTACTATTGGCTTGTGTTTAGATCAATGTGTGCTCGATGGCTGCTTACTATTCCCGTCACTACTATTGGCTTATCTTTAGATTAATGGCTGTTCAATGGTGGCTTGCAATTCTTGTTACTACTATTGGCTTATCGATTAATTAATGGCTGCTCGGTATTCCCGTTTTACTACTGGCTTATCTTTAGATTGATGGCTGTTCAATGGCAGCTTGCAATTCTTGTTACTACTATTGGCTAAGCCTTTTAAGCATCTAGTAGTGTTAATTTATATTTCACAATGTATGTTGTTCATCAAATCATTAAAATTATAAAATAAATTTAAATCATAAAGACAGTTCTGCAGAGATGAAAAAAAATGGTAATTTGCGAGTGCCATGTGCTCTGAATTTGTCATGATAGAACATAACGACTTTTCTGTTGACCGCTTTTAACTGTAAGTGAATTATAGGTAGTGTGTTGGCTTATTAGACGAAAGGCCAGGGTTCGAATCCCCGGTCAGACATCAAAATTATTTCTTCGGCGACTTCCTCTCAGCAGATTTCTGGCAAAAACTCTGAGAGTAAATAAAATTGCCATGAAAAGTTTCTCAAAAAAAAAAAATCTGTCGTTCGGAGTCGACTTCAAACTGTAGGTCACACACAACATAAGTGGTGTGAGAAGCTAGGCCGTAATCCTGACTGAAGGGTTGTAATGGCCAATTATGTATGTATGTATGTATGAATTGCTTATTTAGGACCATTATTACAACTTGCCGTTAAAGTTGGATTTAGTTAAAGGTACATTTAGCTAAAGGGAACTTTAAAGTCACCTTTAACTGTTTTTCGTTATTACAACTTGCAGATAAAATAAAGTTAACTTTATACTGCGTTGTTCGTTGGACTCATTCAAACTTGAAACTACAATATTGAACTCGATTGATTCATAAGCTCGTTGTGCCATTTACTCCTTAGGCAAAGCAGAATTAGGGAACTGGATTACGATAATTCGATGGGCAGTAGAGCTCGTAATCTACTACGCTTTCTTCTCTAGATATTCCTGCTATGGAACTGGTTTACGATAATTCGATTGGCACTAGATATTCCTGCTATCGCTTCAAAAACTGAACAGATTGTAGTCTAATTCTGTAAATCAGGGTAGATCATCCCAATTGTAGATGGACTATAGTGTTAGAAATTAAAGCCATCCAAAAATCTCATTATCGTCTTATAAAAATAAATACTTTAAACAAATAATCACTAAAATGTATCGCATGAATAATAATTTGCAAATGCCAATTTGATGAAGAGCGCATAGATAAAGAAATTATTGTTTAATTAGAGGCCTTCAGTTATTTAAAAAAAAAATACTCAAACGAATATGGCACGTTTTTGAAAACGTTCCATAACACTTGACGAATAAATAATTAAAAACTATTTGTTGTTGTTATTATTGTATATTTGTCTGTTATATCTATGCGATATGTATTTAACTATTCTAAGTAGACTGGCAGATAGTATGAACAATAAAAAAATTGGAACTCTCGCTTCACACTTACGCTGTCTACTGTGATCATATTGTTTAACCACTGTTTAACAGCTGTTTCTACTAGCTACTGTAGTATGCGAGGGGTTATCAGTAATTGCAATTTTCACGTTTTTATTTGTTTTCGCTGCTCTTTAGTTTGCAAATAATGTTTGTTTATTACGATTTCAAAATTTATTTTACGATTGTTTTGTTTAATTTCTTTTTTTTTATGGTTTTTATACAGTCAGAGTAAGTCTCTATGATGTGCATACAAAATTTTAGTAGTTCCTCCTTCACATGTGCTGATGTATTGTAGCTGGCGTAGTAGAGAAATATGATTTTCATAATCAATTGCTTCATCTATTGGCTGGCTGGCTATCTTGCTGGGGAAAGAGACGTTTTAACTCGATTATAAAAACGTGCTCTAGTCTTGCAGTCACCAAAATGATAAAAGCCTTACAATAATAGAAATTCTATGTGAGTTCATATCGCATTATCAATTCTGTTTACTTTTGAAAAAATATGGATGGGTTTGGTTTGTTTTTTAAGTGTACGGTTGGTTGTTCCTTTAGTACTATCTGTCGCTCTAATAAGAGTTTTTGTTTAAACATTAGGGTGAAACTGTTCTAAAAATCATCGGATCTAAACATTATTATAAAAATAGCATAGGCTGGTAAATAACTGGGACCAGTAAATATCGTGTAGGCCATCTATAGGTTTAAGTTTGAAACATTGGTTCTCTCACTAAATTCTGTATATTATCTCCACTGAACGCAATGAATTGATTTACGCTTGAGCAACGTTGAAGTCACCGTAGTCTAGTAGGTAGTGTGTTGGCTTATTAGACGAAAGGCCAGGGTTTGAATCCTCGGTTAGACATCAAAAACGAAATATGAAAAAATATTTCTTCGGCGACTAGCTCTCATCAGATTTCTGGCGAAAACTCTCAGAGTAAATAAAATTGCCATGTAAACTTTCTCAAAAATCTGTCGTTTGGAGTCGACTTTAAACTGTAGGTCACACCACTCATGTATAAAATTAACACACACAACATAAGTAATGTGAGAAGCTAGGCCGTAATCCTGACTGGAGGCCAATTATGTTAAGCAACGTTGCCAATTTTGCCCAGAAAAATCATCTTTTAGGATGAAGCTCATTTTCATTGTTAATAAGCAAAATTGCCGTATTTGGGACTCAGAAAACCCACGCGTGTTATTACAGAAATCAATGCACCTATTACGAATGACTGTTTGATGCGGCTTGTAGAGCGGAGGCATCTTTCGCCCACACTTGATGGAGAAATCATTACGGACAATGCGGATGTGCACACTGATAAAAGATTTTCTTGTACGCGCTCTTCATGATATTGATGTGAACGATGTTTGCTTCCAACAGGATGTCGCAACTTGCTACAAATCTCATGCACAATCGATACATTGCGTCAAACTTTTGATGGTCGTTTAATTAGACGAGATGGTGATGTCAATTGGCCATCAAGAAGCTGCGATTTGACACTGCAAAAAAATTGTTTTGCCGACAAACCATTTGGGATTCCATTATCGAGATACAACCCTGAAATAGTGCACTAAAATTGGTCCGATCGAATGACCTACTGTGAGGCCAGTGCGGCAGTCATGTGAATGAAAGAAGATTCCAGTTCTGGCCGGAATAAATGTTCTTCACAACAAACAAATAAATTTGGCCAAAATTTCAATTTTAATTCAAAATTCTTCGATCTCACACTCAACACAGACCAGAAACATCAAGAGCCAAGAATGAGTTTTGCTCGTTTTGATACATAAGCATCGAATAATAATAAAATTTGTGAATTTTTGGTTATAAAACCTGCATGGCTGTAGTAAAATTGGTGCAGATTTCTGATGGCATCAATCAAAATTAGAAAGCTACGCTAGGAATTTGTGAAAGCATTTTGGATTTTGTCTGCTACTATTAAATGGTGATTACTGAATATTTAAAATCTGATGTGCACATATAAACATTCTAAAATTAGATGATATTCTTACCCAGAACTCGTATATGTGGGCAATAACAAAATCTCACAGCCAGTTCAACCGTTGGTTCAACAATTTAACTTGTGTTAAAATTGTTCAATAATTCAATTCAATTAAGGGCCATTATTACAACTTGCCGCTAAAGTTGGGTTTAGTTAAAGGTACCTTTAGCTAAAGGGAACTGTAAAGTTACCTTTAACTTATTTTTGTTATTACAACTTACAGATAAAATAAAGTTAACTTTTTCAAAAATATGGCAATGCTGGTGCAATATCGATAACTGTTGCCACTTTAAATAAGTTCTTTAAAAACACAGTGTTAACGACTTGCTTTCTTATTTATGCCATATCGAAAATAATGTATACAATATGGCAACTTCAAAGATAAAGTGAACTTTAAATGTTAAAGGCAGAATGATCTTTCCTTTGGCTTAACGCTCACTTCTATCTTATTGGGTATTCATAATAATGAAAAACAATTTATCTGCCCGTTAAGATACTCCCTTTAGTTAACGGCAAGTTGTAATAATGGCCCTAAGACAAATAGATGTGCGTTCAAAATTTTTATTTGTAGTAAACTAGACTTATTCTAATGCTTCGAACGACGTTTTTATTTTAAAACATGATCTATAATTGTGCAACTCAAGTTCGAGCCAAATGTTTTTATCAAAATCAGAATAAACATACATAATTGGTCATTACAAACCTTCAGTCAGGATTACGGCCTAGCTTCTCACACCACTTATGTTGTGTGTGCTAATTTTATACATGAGTGGTGGAACCTGCAGTTTAAAGTCAACTCCAAACGACAGATTTTTTTTTTTGAGAAACTTTTCATGGCAATTTTATTTACTCTCAGAGTTTTTGTCATAAATCTGCTGAGAGGAAGTCGCCGAAGAAATATATTTTTTCATATTTCGTTTTTGATGTTTGTCCGGGGATTCGAACCCTGGCCCTTCGTCTAATAAGCCAACACACTACCTGCTAGACAACGGCGACTTAATCAGAATAAAAATAAAGTCAAATCGAGAGCAATGTTGAATAGTATTGAGATGAAATGTATATCCAGTGCGTTTTCTAGATTCAATTAAATGCCTATACAACAGTAGCAAAATTTATGAATTGAGCAATTCGTTCAGTAATTAATTAAGCAATACACCTTAAAGTAGAGTACCCAAAACTCCGATGTAACTGATTCCAGCCTGTTTACTTGTTGTTTTTTGTTTTAATGAAGATATGGTTAATTTATAGTTCTTTGGAAAGCTAGATAAAGTTACATTTTTATTTTTATAATGTTATTTTTACAAATTTGTCTGCCTGTGTCTGCCTGCCTGCCTAACTATCTCTTTATCAACTACTGGTCTTATCAGCAGCAGTAAAGTAGTAGTAGTGAAACACTCTACCATATCTGCCTCAATAAAAATAAACTACAAATCTAATTAAATTCTACAACAACAATTACAACGAAAAAGAAACTCTAACAACAAGAACAACTGCTATTTACTTACTGTATAGAAATTCAACATCTATTATAAGCGATTATAAAACTGAAGGCTATTTTGTAGAAATTTAAAGTGTTGCCGTATACATTTACATACTTTTTTCACAAGCATAATCATGGAAATTTCAACAGTTCAAGCATCAACAGAACACTCTGAGTTTCTTAGGGCGGTATAAAGGTAAGATGAACATGTCACCTTATTCTTGATACAACCTCTTGAATGGAGAACAATAATTGCTAGCTGAACTATTACGTGAGCCAGTTCCTAACTGGCCATGGATACTTCAGGAAGTGCCTGCACAGATTTGGGCATAATACCTCCATTATTTGCCCAAACTGTGTAGATGAGGAGGAAGATGCGCAGCATATTCTAACATGCTGTCCCAGATTTAGATGGGACCTCACTGATTGTTGTTTTTTCTATATTCCCAAAGTTCTCGATCAAATTTGGATCTAAATACAGTGGAAACCAATATGACACATTGATATGTTATCTTTGAATCATTTCCTTGTGCAGTTCTTAGTTTATTAACACATACTGCCGGATCACACATCGAAGCGACATTTTTTTAATGCTTCATATCCAATATAGCATAAAATTTCGAGGGAGTACAACATTAATCTCTTACTTTCGAAACTTCTTTCCCCTGTTTTTAATGATCTTCTTCCAGCAAGAAAACTTCGATTTGTATTAAATAAATTAATTTTTGCCAATGATCACAGTAAAGATCCACTCTTATCACATGCATGGTAGCGGTAATATTATTATTCGGAACTCAATTTTCCTACTATACTTCAACATACTTTTTAAGATATACTGTGGGTACTGAATAATGTAGTCGCCGTAGTCTAGTCGGTAGTATGTTGGCTTATTAGACATGAGGCCACGGTTTAAACCCAGGTCAGACATCAAAACGAAATATGGAAAATATAACTTCAGCGTCTTTCTCTCAGCAGGTGATTTTTGGAGAAACTCTGAGAGAAAATCAAATTGCCATAAAAAGTTTCTCAAAAAAATCTGTCGTTCGTAATTGACTTTAAACTGTAGGTGGCGCCACTCATGTATAAAATTAATACACGCAACATAAGTAGTTTAAAAAGCTAGGTCGTAATCCTGACTCAAGTGTTTTAATGACCAATTATATATGTGTGCACCAGAGATCAGCAATGAATATTCAAAACGATGAGTAGATTCGAATCATACTCATAATTTCTGATATTTATACGTATTCATACTTATTTTAATATCATACTCATACTACTCATATTCAATGTTTGAAGTACTCATCATACTCATACTTAACACCACGTATAATGTTGTTGATTTTGACTCAACATATGCACAACTCACAAAATAAGTATGATTCTAGTACGAAAACTACAATACTCAATAGAAAGTTATGTGTTTGCTCTGTTTGCTGCTCTGTTTTTTTGCTTATGTGTCTTTTTTCTTTTGTTGTAAAAGCAACAATAACAACAATAATTTGATGAATGATTTAAATCACTCGAACCATGAGTATTATAAGCATTTTTATGAATTTATGTATCTGAATGAGTAGGCATATGAATCAAACATATTTCGATTGTTATGAGTTCGATGTCAACGTTGTACTCATACTGATTGCAACCTGTACTTACAAATCAATGTTGCAGTGAGCACGAATGAATCAGGGTAGTTAAATATCAATATTGTTGAGTCACTCGTATTCAAAATTTCATGAGTGCTTATGAGTAGCGAAAAAGCGATTCATTGCTGATGTCTGGTGTGCTTATACTGAATAATTTTATTCCTGTTGGAAGCAAGGATAAATATTGGAAAAACTATGTTGTCTATAAAATGTTCGAATTTTCATAAATTTGCTATAAGGCCCATAGACTAAATTTTTTACAGGCTAGAGGGTATTAACTATACAGCTATTCCAAATTGCTATGGAAGTATATATACGTATGCTTCATTATATTTTTTATGTAGGGATCCAGAGTTCCTATTTATTCATCGCTTAAAGTTAAAAAATACATTTTCATGGTAGCACTTTAAATTATCTACAAGAGCGAACTAAGTGCGTTGCAACTTGTCTCTTGAAAAAATAAGTTAAATTAATGTCGTTGACCACAAGTGCATTAATACGGCAAATATTGTATTTTAAGTGGCCTTAATAAACGAATTGATGGCAACTTTGAATATGAAACTGAGTTTTTATTCACAACTGTTGAGTTCTGTCTGTATGTCAAAAAAAAAAACAAAAAAAAAACTGTGTGCTTAAGCCTATGCGGGTAAATAGGTGGGTGAATCTGCCATACAGGCATTTAAGTGTATACACTCTCATCTCAGCTGTATACTCATATGTAGAAGATGTTTCATCTAATTGTTAATATAAATATTCGAGTTGTTATTGTATGCATACAAATATTTGCTTTTGTCATTTTGCGAAAAAAAAAAAACAAAAATTAAAATAAATTAACAAGAAAGAAAATATATACACACATATACTATGCACATATATATACAAAAAAAAAAATTAAAAAATAATAAACAATAAACAAATAAAAAGAAGGCCTCCATTGTATCAGACTATTTGTCAGCCACTTAGAGCCTCAACGCTCCATACGTTGGGCTGTGCACGTTTTCCCCTAAGTTTCATTTAATTTAACAGTCAACTTGTTAATTTTTTTCTTTCTTTTTTTTTTCTTTATTTCTGTATTTTTTTTTTTTACAGCTGGTACTTTATAGTTATACAGACCTTATTTATTTTTATACTTTAAACTGATAACGCAGCCGTACTCTGAGTAGAAACCAAAAATAAAAAAAATGGAATGCACTTTTAATCGTGTACCCTACAACAGTATATTGGAACATTATCTATTTTAAATTTAAGTAACGCAGAATTGAATTTTTTGTAATTGATATGTCTTGAGTTCTGACGGCAGAGTTTCACAGTGGATCTTAGACCATATTTACACGAAGTTCAATTCTTTTTTAATTTTGAGATTCATTCGTTATCGTTTCGTTATCGAGTAGATATTTCCAGTATTGATTACGACTTTTTTTCATATCTCACAACACTTACGGGAGTTTTGTGCAAGACTATTAGGGTGAGGATCGTGGGACTGTTGTCTGGTTTATGATACCCAGCTCGTAATAATTATAATATAGTTTGTAATTGTACTCTAATTAAAAATAAATAAAACTACATAATACATGAATAAAAAGTCATATGGTGTCGATTTTAATTCAGATATGATATTATTCCGATCACGATTCCCGTATCAGGGGACTAAGATAATGGAATTATATTCCAACAACATTTACTACTAGATTCTTACGTTTTTACTTTACTCAAAATGGTCATTTCTTTTGAATAAGAAGTTTGGAATTAATTCAATTGCTTTTGTTAGTTTTTTTTTTATTATTACTTGAAAATCCTTTATTTATTTAAATTTAATACATACATATATACATAACTGTTGACTACAACCGTATAAAAGTTTAAAGTCGATGCCGAACAATAAATTTTTAGAGAAGGTTTTCATGACAATTTTATTTACTCTGAGAGAAAGTCGCCGAGATTGTGTTCAAGATGACCTAGTATGTGAACCGAGATCTCGGCGACTTCATTTAATTCTTAACACTGCATAAACAATTTTTTAGGCTATCGTTACGCTACATACATTTAACATTTAACAGCGTATATTATAAAATTGCTTATAAGAATTTTTTTTAAGTTTCTTTCCTTTCCTAGTCTTTCTACAACGTTTTGTTTCTGTACTCTGATGTATATTTTAATCCCTTTATCCTGTATTTTTATCCTTTTATCCAGTATCTTATATGGTTTATTTAATCTTTCGAAATTCATTGCAACATTATTTGATAACTTACACTATCGTATAATATTTCACTGTTTCCTATGTGTATTATGATATCATAATAGTTTTCTATGTTTTATGAAAATCATTGTATAAAATGGGTATACGGTTCAAAACCGTATTTTTTTCTTTTCTTTCACCTCAACTTTGCATAATAATTTGAATTAAATTTTAATGTTGATTTAATTTTTTTCCAAGTTAACTTTTGTCATTTAAATATTGCCTAAAATAGATTACCGTCAATGCAAAGATGCATTGCTCGGTGTAGTGTAACAGACCAGGGCCTCTGGTAGGAATCGAAGCCACAATCTTAATGCTAATACTCTAGCACACTACCCACTAGACTACCAGGGAACCCGATATATTTTATTTTAATTATTGCTGTTTGTGTATAAAATTTAGCAATTATTTGGTTATTGTATTATGATGTAGATTATTGTGTTGCATACATGATGTGTGTATAAAATTATGTTGTAAGTTTAACTCATAGAGGATAAGATCAAATATCAATACCAAATAATTATTGTTTTATCTGAAAACAAAATAAATGAATCAATAAATGAAAGCTCGATTAATTGAAAGATCGATTATTTTATAGCTACTAGAAGAATCCAGCACAACTGTTTACCACTTGTGTAATATCAAGGTAAGATGATGCATGTACATAGATAATGGACTGCACAATTATTTCTTTTAAATCCAACAACTTGAAAGTAAAAGAATTTATCGTAATACGTTTAAGTTCCCATTACAATATTCACTTGGAGGCTGTTGGATTTGAGATACGCTCAAAAATGAACAACTTCTCAGATGACTTTGTAGAACAATTATAATTTTATCATAGAAGTTCACGTTTGCAATAAACTGGAAATGCAAAGAAAAGCAATTATTTTAAGTCACTGACAGTAGCACTCTTATCATAAACTTTTTCCAGTTAGAGTTTATAAATTTTCAAGTCCTTATCGTCCATTGCATCCCTTGCACTTGTTGTGGAATAGTTAACTTAGATCAGAATGTCTGGGAAATCCTCAAGTCTTCAGAGAAGATACCAACACCTCCCCTTCTATCTGTTAATCAGAGTTAAAACAAAGCATATATCTTTAGATAACAAATATACATCGAACAAGGCAGATATCCATCGAACCTGGCGATTATACTTGGGTTAAATGTAATAATTGGCCATAAAGGAATTCCCCCCACCCATGGATTACCATCAGATTCGAAATCAGCTACCACAAAAACCTCCGTATACTGATTTTCATACTTATTCAATGATTCCTTATAGTTTTGGCCAGAAAATGTGGTTGTTTTACCTATAGGGCCATGGTCCCGCTTAATCTGATCGAATATAAATTACTTCAACAGCTTCTCTAAGTTACATGGTATCTAGGCATTCCAAAAAAAAAATATTTTTTTAAGAATAGTCTGAAGCTAGAGGATTTCAGTTACATTAAGATAGGTTAGGTTAGGTTAGGTCGGAGTGGTAGCTTTTGATATTAAAAAGCTCACTTGAGCATGCATAGCGGCCCGTTTTGACGCTACAGGTAAATGCAGTTCCTGTACTAACCGAGTTCTACCAAAGCCAGGGAAGAGGAAGAAATTGGTCAGCACAAGGGCTGCAGACTAGGTTAGTCTTTGATCATTACTCAGTATTAATCCGTTATCAAACTGAACTTTTAACATCGGAACGAGTCTAATAGCAGCAAGTTACTTCACATATATGAGAAAAAGTTTGAATCCACATTTCAAACTAAAATACGTTTATGATTTCATAAGTTTTTTTAAATTTGAAGTTTGAGTAACAATCCCAGATTGACTCTATCAAAGGTTGGTCGTAAAATTGAATTTAATTTCCATAATTTTCTCTTGTATTGTTTGATATTAAGTGCTATCAACTATATAAGATCACTTTAAATGGAGAGCTATTTACTGCCATTAAAATGTTTTGAAGTCTGTCACCAGCTATACGCTTCCCAGAGGAGAAAAAACTGACTGATTATTTCGATAGCCATCTAGTAACTATCCAGAGTTGTAAGTCAATCTGGTATATTTTTCTATTACTGTACTGTATGTATGTAAACATATACAATAGAATTTTGTATATACCATATATTTGTATAAAATACAATGACAATATTTTCTATTTATAGTGTGCTTAATCGGATCATAAAACCGGTTTCAACTGGTATGTATATTTCAAACAAGGTTTTCAAACCGGTTTGCAATCTTATCAACACAATTTGTCTAGTTTTTCTTTTCTTTTTTTTCTTTTTTTTTTTTTTTGTTTACATACACAATAAAAGACAAATGAAATGAAGCAAAAACGAAAACAAAATAAGAAACGAATAAAAATAAAAATAAAAATAAAAATAAAAGCGAAATATATTGTATAATAAAATTAATAACAACGTGCAATAAATAAATCAAATTGTGAATATCAACAAAACAAAATTTGGAATTTAATTGCGGCTGAATACGGCTGAATACGGCCCATTAAGAAAATCAAAAAATAAAACTTATTTTTATTAAATTAACCAAAATAATCTAATAAAATAAAATCAAAATAAAACGTCAACGTTTTTCACAAATAAACGTGATTATTTTTTATTTTGCAATTCATAGTATTTTTTTGTGATAATGAGGCATCTCATCATCATCGCATCTACGTAAATCTCGAATCAAAAATATTTTCAAATGCGGTAACAATTAATATGTATGCACATATGAATGTACGTGTGATGAACAAAAAACAAAAAGTTTCTTTCGTTTCAAGTGCCATCTAGGAAAATTGATTGTCTTTCGAATTTCATTAAATTTTTGATAACATTTTTTAAATCTCAATAAGCGGGTATTGAAGAAACATTTCCTTAAACATGTAATCGTTTTGGAATATTTTTTTTTTTTTGTTTATCATCAAGTATAAATTAACCCAAGAGACATTTAAAGACCTTTTTTTCCATAATTTCGTCGTTTAAATTTCTCATTAAATCTACGAATGCATTTATGGAAACTGTCTGGTATCAGCATTGCAGTCTCATACATTACCAAAGGCTTTTCATGTCACAATCCCAAACCAAAAAAAAAAAAAAGAAAAATAAAGAGAAAACAACAAATAAGTAGTGTGACCGTGAAAGATTTTGTATTTAGTTTTTGGTGATAACATTTGAAAGTAAGAAACGAAAGCATAAATTAGAGAAGAAGGACAATTTAAAGAGAATAAAATTTTATTTTGAATCGTTAAACGTTTTTATGTTGAAAAATAATTTTTACTCGTTTTGGGTTGTCTGATACGCGATGAGTTTTCATAATGTATTCGATAAACAAAGACGATTTCTTAAGAAAAAAAGTTTCAATTTTTAGAAAAGATATACAATACATATCATGAAGTTTGAATAAGCAAGACTTTAAACACTGTTTTTGGTTTTTCTAAATAAAAGAATATGCAAATACATGTACGATTACATGTTCGTTTGTTTATTCTAAACATCCAAATAGAAAAGTGGCAATGAAATTTCATTCGAAACATAATTTAGATAAACTCGTATCATTAGCTCTTCTAATGCCTTCACTTAATGCAAAGCCGTTCGCTTAATGTCTGTAATACAATTCTTTCACAAGGTTTTTTTTCTATTCAGAGAAAACTCTGCCTTTATGAAAGCTATACAGAAAGCAGTCTATTGTTGTTAAAATTGTTAAAATTAATCTCTCATAGATTTGAAAGAATTTTTAAAATTAAAATAATTTTGACGTAAATAATCGTGTTAACATGTTGCGATATCTTACATTGGTAGATAAAAGTTGCCTGCAATCAGGTCAGTCAATCACTTCTCCTTGTTATCCGAAACTTCTAAAGAAGCCACTCAGGCCCTTAGTGTTCACCATGACTGACATGACCCAGTGACATCATCTGAATAATTAAAGTCAATTGCATGCAATTGGCCTCATGTTTCGCATGAGTATCCAAAGTGCAATGTCGAGTCATGTCTACAACGACGACTCAACGAGTGCTTCTTAGAAGTTTAAAGGTTTCAATACTTGCCAAGCAGCGGCAATGTTAAATGATAAAACTTGCAGCGCAAATTGCATCAGCATCTGAAGCCGCATTGACTGGATTTGCATTGCTAGTCGAAATCACAATGGGGTACCGATTGTACATGACTTATCCTTAAGTTCGGTGGCTTTCTCACATTTGAACAATTTGTTCGCTCTGCAGCCCATATATGCAGCACTTTCGCCTGGGAGACACTGCAATCATCCAATAGTCTTATTGAGTGGGTTATGTTTGTAGAGTCCAAACGAAGATTCAATCTTAAACTACACGTGAAGATCTGTATAAAGTTCTTGTAAGGTACGCTACACTATTTTCCCATTCACATCTATCCGGAATGGTATCGTTTACTCCATTTATGCCCGATTCCCAAGTCTACAGTGCCAAGTCTATTCGTGCCAAAAGTAATTACAACAGCAAGAGGCATAAAATTGTCTCCAGCAAATAAGTGTAAAATAAGTGGACCCACCTGTCCATTTCTCGATAAATAGGTACGTGAATAAACAAAATTGTAGCATTTGGGACGATACCAATCTACACACGATCCAAGAACATCAGTGCAGTGCTATAAAGTCAATGTTTTTTATGGATTTCGTGCAGCCGGTCCGTATTCCTTTGAGAAGGAAGTTGGTGATGTATACTGCTCATCGACATCATGAGATTTGAACACATTAGTCTTTTTTTTGTGGGTTTTGCTAAGCCATAAACCACAGCATTCTTCTAAGCCATTAAACCGATGTTATCGTTCAAATTCCATCTGATTTATGCGACAGAGTGGTGGGGAATTTGACATTTCGGATGAGCCCATCCGGAGGAGACATGACGAATACTTGAAGGATGCTGTATTTCACATACAACGGCATCAATATTACCTTTAAACATATAGAAACTTTCGATGATATCTCACACACACACACACTTTGTTTTATTTAGATTTAAAAATAGAAAACGCTTAAAACGACCCGATGTATGAACCTGCAAATCAATCTTCAAGAAAAACTTAGTGCAGCCAATTTCTTTCAAAAACCCTAAGAGTAAATAAAATTGCCATGAAAAGTTTCTCAAAAATCTGAAGTTTCGAAGTCGACTGTAGGTTTTCCCACTTATGAATAAAATTAACACACACAACATAAGTGGTGTGAGAAACTAGATCATTAGCCTGGCTGATAGATTCTAATCACCAATTATGTATGTATTTAGTGCGATGTATCTTCTCTTCTTTATACTTATAACCTGCCCTCCTACCTAAATTCATGATTCTTAAAACAAATTGATAGGTGGGAGCACTAATGGTTCTGTTATACTCGACTTTTGGTATGAGTTGTGTGTTGGCTGTAGGTATCATTGTAATTTTTCATACTTAATGCAATACGAAGCAGTTCTCTACGCATCTTTTTGCTAATTTTAACAATTCCAAAAGGTTTTTTTTGAATTGAGTTTCTGTCTTCTGAATGTAAAACTGAACTGAATTTGAAACAATTGTTAAGCTTTACACAGTTAACACAACAAGGAATTCTTCCGTCATAGTATGTACCTCGCATGTTTTACCTCGAGGATCCTTCTATCATATTATCATGTAATCGTAAATTTTAAAGAGACAAGTCGCTGTCAAATTAGTATATGATCTCATATTTATGTTGGCATCTTTCAGCGATCAACCTGAATTAGGGATCCTAGTGATTTTTTCTTGAACTTAAATTTGGAAAAATCTCGGAAATATTATCATCCTTATTATGCGTATACATACAAGGTATATTACATGTCTTGGGTATACATACCATGCAAGTACGAGTATATTTGTTTAATTTCGTAGAACAAATTTTTCATAAATTTTATTTACTCTACCGATTTCTTTCACAATTGATTCTCTGTTTTCTGTAAATCAATGAAAAGCAAATAAATTAATTAATAAATTAAATTGAAATTACATTTTGTCTGGTATTAATTATCGATTAATCATTGGTAAAAGCTTTAACAGTCACAGTAGCCTATTTACAAAACAAGATAAAGTTTCTGTACACACTGTCACCATTTCTAGACCTACCTCTAACTAATCTGACTTTGTGCCCGCTAATTTATTATTTATTATAAATTTTTTACTTTACTTTTTTCATTTATTTTTTGTTAACTACACAATAAATTCTTTATTATTTATTATTGTTTTCACTTTGTTTTTTATTATTTTTTTTTCTTTTTTGTTTAATTTTTTTTTTAGCAATTACATACGAGAAAAAAAAAAAAGTCAATGATACTGCATTCATTGTATTCGCATTGTATTGAAATAATTTATTTATTGTAATTAAAAGTATACGTTGTTGTTGCTACTATTGTTGTCATTACAAAAACAGTCAACTACAATAACATTTCTAACAATTAATTTCAGTTAATAATTTTCTTTTAATGTACCCTACATCACAGCATGCAGATAAGACTGGTCGCAGCCTGTATGGTTTTTTTATTAATTTTTATTATGTGCGCCATTTTAAATAAGAGTTTTGTTGTCATAAACACCGCTATTCATTTCATAGCTCTATCTAACTGTGTGCTCTGGTACTTAGTGCGGCTCAAAGTCCCTAGTATTACGAAAAAACAAGCGGATTTAATTCCTATTATTTATCCTAATGGCAGAGCATGTTACCCATCGTAATCTCTATGCTATGTGAGTACATTTTTGTTGTTTATCCTAACGGTAGGGTATGTTACCCATCGTAATCTCTATGCTATGTGAGTACATTTTAAGTCATTCAGTTTAAAATTCCATTGCTTTAACCATTTCTCCACACAGAAAATATGTTCCTGAAGGTACCGAGATACTTCATGTGAATTCTAGAGAGTGCAAATGAAACTAGTGTAGTTAGCAAAAGTTGAAGAATGTATTTGATCGTTCAGAGGCATTTTAAATATAATAGGTCCCTAATATACTATCCAGTAGCGCAGCAGCCGAAATCGATTGAAGACCACTTGGAAAATCGCTTACATTGGCAACAAACTTTCGACGGATGACATAGTTCTCCGAAAGCAACGCAATGCTAAAAGGAAAATTGTGTTTCAGGTTATAAATCAAACCTTCATTCCTTAGCCTTTCGAATGCCAAAACATCTTATAACTTGCACCAACCTTTCTGAATTTAAAATGATAATCTTGCAACCACGGGAAGCATTACAATGTCATCGTCACTCAAAGATGGTTTGAAGACTGGTTTTAAGTATTCAAAGAAAAAAAGACTGCCTTTCTAGTCAAAATTTCTTGCTCAACTACCAGTGGAGTTCTATAAAGAAGGCTTCAAATACGCTGGCCTTTTAAGATTCCTTGTTGCACTCCCCAGCTAATAGTTTAACTCTGTTGTAGCATTAAGACTTTCTAAGGAGGAGACAATCCTTTGAGATTTCAAAAAGTTTATTGAGTCATCTTGTGCATCTTTTGACACTAATTTTGTTTTGAGGGGATCTATGATGTTGCCATTAGCATGGAGTTCTTCCTTTTTTTTAACAACCAACCTTTCAACATCCACAGAAAAAATTCTTCTCAACTGCGGCTGGGTATTTTTAGCCTTATTAAGGTCTGCGTTAAAATTTGGGATGGAAAAACTTAATTCGTTTAGAGTCAACAGCCATTTATTTTTCCTAACAATGTGCACTAAAGTACCCTTTAAAGTTTAGCCAATTAACATATTCATTTATACGCACACTATCAATGTGAGTTGAAATTATGGCAGTGTACAGGATCATAATAAAAGTAGGCAATTGATCTGAAGACCAGTACAGAGTTGCTACTAATTGCACTAATTACCCTAGAGAGGTTTTGAATCACTCCAGAATTAATAACATCAGGAATCTGTCTATTGGTAGGCCAGTCAGTTGGTGGACAACTCGATATGACTTTCAAATCCATTGTAACAAATAACGTTCAGCCTCCAGCTGTAATGCCTCAAGGTCCCCACATCTTTCATAGTGCATGTTTAATTTGTATTTGAAAAATAAAGTCCAACTTGACAGGTCCTCATTGGCTATAAATTTGAATAAATACTGAGGATAGGGTTCTAAATTACTATACTAGGGACCAGTACATATTCTTACATTTATACTTAGGAGTTCATAACTATATGTCTTTGATAGGGTGATCACAGTGGTGATTTTTTTTTTTTTTTTTTTTTTTTTTTTTTGTAATGGTATTGTAATATAGCGCGACAAACGAGTTGCTTTTATACTGACTACTACTACAGTGAAGCATATTTAATGTATGTTTCAATATTGTTGCTGTTGTTATCGCTTTCCTACATATTATCTTATCAGTCAATAATAATTGATACGAAATAATATTGCTGGAAATGTGTATAATAAAATTTTTATTGTTGCTCTTGTTGTTCTTGGTTTTTTGTTGTAATCAATTTTATTTTTCATTTTTATTATACGAACCATTGGCTTTGTTCGAACAGAAATTAAAATGATATTTGAATTGAACTGAACCAAACAGAGAGTAGTAATAACGTAGACGACTGGATCCGATCAGTTGATGCAGCCAACATCCACTACATACCGTGCTTGTCGTCTTCATAAGTAGACAACAACTACAATAGCTATTAATAAAATGTATGCGCCTCTCTGTGTGCGTACCTACAATTTATTTTTTTTTTTTATTTCGTTTTCATTTTCATTTTCATTTTATTTACAGAAATACTGATAAAAATTCGAAATTAAAATATTGAAGCTGCCTCCTATTTGAACATTACAAACAACAATAACAACAACAACAACAACAACATTCATTTTAATCTGTAATTTAAATTTATTTTTATTTTATTATCGTTGTTGAAGCTGTTTCTATTTTTGCCGTTGTCGCTGTTGTTGTTGTTGTTGTTGTTGTTTTATACATAATAAGTAATAATTATAGTTGACTATCAGGTCTAGTTTTTATTTGCGTTTTCATTTTGTTGCTCTTGTTTTTTGTTTTTTTTTTTTTTTGTTTGTAAGCAATTTAAAAAAT
>QOCX01000411.1:55750-131071 GCA_005959815.1 Sarcophaga bullata | reverse complement strand
ATCGGGTAACTATTAGTTACACAACACAAATGCATATACTCGTACATAGACAGGCATATGAGAATTCACATCTATATGCGTAGACATACATACGTGGGCGGTTCCAAAATTAGCCTACCGGACTAAGAAAATACATCAAACTTAGCAAATTTTATAGCCTTTGAGCCGATATACATTCCTAGCGATAAATAATATTTTCGATACTTTGTTATCTGTACGCGCAATCTATAGTAGCTTCTATAGACTGACTCTAAAGCCGGACTCACCCATGGTTTCGGAACAAAAGTTTTGTTCCGAAACAATTTTTTTATATGAAGTTTGACGTTTTTCTTTTTGAGAGAGAGAGAGAGAGAGGAAGAGAGTAAATTTTGTTCTGAAAAATTACAGCTTGAATTGGTTTAATTTTAATTTTTGTTCCGAAACATTTTAACAGTGCTGTCAGATACTTCTATTTTATAAGCAAATTTGATAACAAATTGATAAAATAGTAAAACTAATACGTCGTTTACAAACATATTTCATATCGTAGCCTTGTTTTTCCAGAACAATTGTTCAAAGTGGGTGAATTGTTTCAGAACAAACTCTCTAAAAACTAAAATTGTTTCGGAACAAAATATTTGTTCCGAAACCATGGGTGAATCCATCTTAACTCTTGACTGTTGACGAATCTTTTAACACCGAACGTCATTGTATTTTTTGAAGATAATCCGAAAGCCTTTTTTACGTTCTTCTCCGTCAGAGGAGATTGCTTTTGCCTTCATTTGTTACAATTTTACGCTTTTTCGTGTGAAATATCGCCTAAAACCATACAGAAACATCTTCTCTACGTCATTTTTGATTATTTTAAAGGAATGATGAATGGTAATGTTGCACAATATGGTATTACAAATTGCAACTGACAACCAACAATCAAAATTAAAAAATTCCAAGGTATTTACAAATTTTTAATTGACAGCTTGCAGCGTAGTTAAAATTCGGTTGCTAACTATTCATAATGACAAATTGAAACGTCAGTTTTTGTTCGCTAAAATAAAGGATTTGTTTTTAAATCCATCCATATCATCGGTTTACTGTATAACCACCCTCGTACATACATCCATAGATACAGTATCAGAGTATGCGTGCATATTTTAGCATATATTTACATAAACTTATTGCCATTGTTATTGCATCTCATAGAAATGTATAGTGATTCGAGAGCCAATCGTGTAATTACGACTGCGGCTTTCAATTAGATCATCAACCACATCACAAGCTGCATAATGCCATTGGAGGTCTTAAGGTTAATAATGATAGTGATAGTTTTTAATATTTTACATTCATTTTATTTAATCAATTCATTTTAAAAATAGCCAAACGAACGAATTACTGATATCAGCGAAAATTTTTGTTTCATTTTATTTTTGTTTTTTTCTGTTTAATTTGACATCTGTTTTAAATAAATGAATGAAGAACAGATTTTCAACAAGAATTTATTATCGTAGTTCGTGGTTTCGTTGTTGTGTGTGTGTTAATTCGAGTATTTTGCATGCTTTTTTCAAATATACCTGCGAAATTGGCATTTCCCTCGAAGTGCCTAATACCTGTTCGGTAATTGTGACATTCGTTCCAGGAATATAGATTTGTCTGCACTGAGTTATTAGTAATTCCTAAATGTACCTAAGGGTTATAAAAAGGACATCTTTTTGTATGTTCAAGGTCTTATCATTAAAACAAAGACATCGAAGAAGAAATTCGCATTATTCTTTACTAATGCACGACAAATATCTCGTTCCGGAATACTCAACGTTGAACAATTAGCTTTCAAACTGCACTTAATACTCAAATAATAATTAAAACTCTAAGCTTAACATTGGTTGCTTCACACCTAATAAATTTTTGTTGCTCGTAATTCTATTTCCGAGTATGTCCACTTCAGAATTTCTTCTATTACTTGAACAGCAGACGTCGGCACAAAAGGAACTTGATAAAAATGTGAGTGTATTTGTGAGAGGCATCTGTTAACCCAGAGGAAAATTTTTAGTAATATTTTCAAGTGTGACCTAATAATATGTATATGTGGTGGAAAATATAAAAAATAGGTACACCGCCAATTCCCTAAAGATTGCTTATTTAAGTTGACAAATATTCCTCCAAAAATGGAGATCATATCATACTAGTGAATCGCATTGGAAAATAATGAATCCTACTGTAAGAGTTTTTTGGGTGTATAATTGAAAGCTGAAAAAAAGCCACATGAACTTTCTTTTTTAGAAGCTGACAAGCAACTGAATGCAATTTTGCGCTCTTTTTAACGAACATTGTTGATATTTGTGTCCTATGTGCGTAAAAAGCCGAAGATGTTGGACCGCCGGTGGCTATTGATGCCGATGTCTGTTGATCAGTCAAGAAATGCTCAAATAATATTTGCGGTTCAATTATATTTCTTATTCAACATGGGCCTGATGCAACATGTACAATGTTCATTGCAACAGTTCTCTTAAAATGACTTCCTTTATTTGTAGCCGAAATATGCTGTGAGCAATAAAAATATGAATTATTGCTTAAGCTCTAAGGACTAACCTAGTAGAACAACTCTGCAACGCTTTTGAGAGCTCAAGAAATTATCATCCTTGTAAAAGGAATTATCAGCAGTATCCATTTCGACATCACCAAGCTCTTTATTATCTTCTAGTTCGCTATCAGCTGATCCTCCCAAAAACACTGTCATCTTTCTTTTCCAATAAAAAACGAAGAATGCGTTGCTAAAAAACTCACCCAAATACTAACCATTCGTCGAAAACAAGTTTTAAAAATTTCAAAAAATTATGCAACGATGTAGTAAATAGTAGGCGCCGTAGTCTAGTGGGTAGTGTGTTGGCTTATTAGCTGAAAGGCCAGGGTTCGAATACCCGGTCAGACATCAAAAAACGAAATACAAAAAGAATTTTTCTACGGCGACTTTCCTCTCAGCAGATTTCTGGCAAAAACTCTGAGAGTAAATAAAATTGTCATGAAAAGTTTCTCAAAAAGCTGCCGTTCGGTGCAAACTTTAAACTGTAGACCCTGATTCGGGCTGCATACTGGTTTCCACTGTAGTGTATGGGTATTGTTTATAAAAGAAATATTTTTCCATTTGAAACGTATCCCAGGTTTAATAATATCGTGTTGGATTAAATTGCCACTTAATAAATCACTACCCACACGATTCTTAAAAGTAAAACGTTTTTTTTATCAGAAATGCTCAACAAGTGCAATTAAACAAAATTTGCTGACATAATCGACTATGTATACTGTATGCGATAAGTAGGGGTAAGTTGTCTGAATTAATAAGATTAAACCGACATCGGACATACAATAAAAACAACAACAACAACAAAAAATAAAAAAAACAATTGCAAAAAAATTAAACCCTACAACAGCAATATTTACCTGAATGCAGTTCCGCATACAATATTTACGTACGTATGTTTATTCATTTTATATGCATACATACATACATACATATGTATTTATTTAAATTATTATATTTTATAAATTAAATATAAAAAAATAATAAAATATTAATAAAGAGAAGCAAAAACAAAAAAAAAACAATACCGTTGCTATAAATATTCAAAAAAAAATCATCATCATCATTACCATCATCATACGTTGTGCCCACACAATACTGGCTACGATAATATGCAGAACTTATAAAGCGGCTGGCAGTCCTTTTATACGCCCAAATTAATACAATAATTACAACAACTTAAATAGTAAATAACCGACTGAGATAAACCGATTCATTTATATTAATGGCACTATTAAAGTTGATAATAGTCGTTCTCTTAAAGAACGATACAATTCGAATAGGTGACAAAGTATGGCATTGTCGCACCACCCTGTAGTAGCTAAAATTAAATTTTTAATGAAAATAACTCGTTAACACAACAAAATACGTTTACTGCACGTAGCCTTCGCGATCAACAGCTTGCAAGCTATATTTCTGATAAATTTTTTTCGTTTTATAGGAGATACAGCCGAAATTTAGTAGATAGTGTTTTAGCTTCTTACACCAAAGCTCAACCCCTTAATCATCTCGAACAAAGTGAAAATATCGCAATTCTTACGGTGCCTTTTTCCCACCAGACCTATTGCAAAAACTCTGTGAGTAAATAAAATAGCTATGCAAAGTTTCTAAAAGATCTGTCGAAAATTCTTTCGGAGGCTTCTTCCTACCAGACTTAGGGTCAAAATTCTGTGAGTAAATAGCAATTTTATATGAAAAGTTTCTCAAAAAATCCATCGTGCGGAGTCGAATTTAACCTGTAGGTCTCACCACTCACATATAAATATCGTAGTCCTGCCTGAAGGTTTGCGGTGATCAATTATGACTGTTACGTCTATGCTCAATGATTATGTTCATTGTTCATGTAGAATATGAACAGCAGTTCTCATACCCATTAATGTGGAGTTAAATTAAAGATGTTCGATCTATACGCACGAAAGTGTGACAGTTCTAAAGGATTTTTAATATTGTCACTCGGCTTAGGGCCATTATTACAACTTGCCGTTAAATTTGGGTTTAGTAAAAGGTACCTTTAGCTAAAGTGAACTTTAAAGTTACCTTTAACTTATTTTCGTTATTACAACTTACAGATAAAATAAAGTTAACTTTTTGAAAAGTATGGCAATGACGGAGCAATGCCGATAAAAATGCTGACTTAAACAAGTTTTTGTTTAAAGCAGTGGCAACGACTGGCTTCCTTTTTTTGTAGTATTTGCGCATTTTTTTATATTACAATACAAGTTGCCATATTGAAAATAATGGATAATATGGCAAGTTCAGTCATAAACTTATCTTTAAAAGTTACCGCTAGCATGATGCTCCCTTTAGCTTAACGCTCACTTCTAGCTTATTGGCCACTTATAATAACGAAATACGATTTATCTGCCAGTTAAAATCCTCCCTTTAGTTAACGGCAAGTTGTAATAATGGCCCTTATTCTTTTATAAGGAACCTTTGTATTGTTGTATTTGCAACATGGTTTATCAACCTTAATGGTATAAATATCGGTTAGTTGATAAGATCCGGACTTGATGTTAACATCCAAGCTTGGTTTGCTCAGGATTCCAGACATTCTCCGTGATTCTTCGATCCACATTTCCAAAGATCACGGTTTTATGACAACCTTCAGTTGATAAGTAGCAGTTGATCGTAGCATTTACAACCGTCAACTATTCCTGTCATGGATGCGCATAAGCACCTATTACTGGCGAAGATATAAAAACTATTTCGCATATAACACTTAATATCTGACAGTGATTATCATAAAAAAAGAGAAAATTATACGATTAAAGCTCTACAAAAACAATAAAACTGTATAAACAATTGAGTAAATTTTACCATAAAATGAGTAATAAAAGCCAAACGAAATAATTCGTTTCTGATAATATGGAGGAGAAGACATTCAAAAAATGAAGAAAACTGACTGAAAGAGCGACAGTAAAATTCTCTCCAAGTCTCTTTATGAAAATCTGAGAACAAAGTGAAGAAGTTAAAAAAATGAAAACAAACAAACAAACAAGAAAAAAGAAAATGAGAAGAACTAATAAAAAAGAGAGAATCATTGCAATTACAATAAAGTGTTAATTTATTGAGAGTTGTTGTAAGCCAAAGCCAGTTATTATTATAATTTTTTTTGTTTTTGTTTTTGTTTTGTTGTTGTTTTTTATCTTTTTATTCTGCTGTTGTTTATGACTTTTTACCATAAAAAAAAGCTGTTTTGTTTTCAAAAGATTTTCTGTTGCTGTTATGAGTGAGTGTTTGTGGGTATGTGTGTGTGTATCTTTATTTGTTATTCAAATGCAGAAAAACAACTACTGGTTTTAAAATTGTTTTTTGTTTTTCTCATTTACAAACCTACTCACACACACACACACACAGACAAAAGCATATAATATTTATAAGCGTACATTTTGTGTTTTTTTGCTATTTATTTGTGTTTTTGTTGTTGTTGTTTTTTTTTGGTTTTTTTGTTTTTTTGATTATTTATTTTCATTTTTAGTGTTCAAATAAACACATCTCTTCTCTGTGTGTAGACAATTTAATGGAGGCATAGAAAAACAAACCAACTGTAAGACCAACGGTCACAACATCATTGCGTCAGCCGAACTAACAAACGACGATTAGACAGACGCCCGGTCAAACAAACAGACGAATACACCGACATTTAATCACCCTGCCAGATGTGTTAAAGAGAAGTTGTAGTTTGTTTTTTTGGTTAGGCGAACAGTTGTTGTTGTTGTTGTTGTTGTTATCCATCGTAGAAGAAAAAAAGGCATACAAAAGAAAAAAATCAAAACAAGTATCGCCACATACATACATACATACATCTGTACTCAGTGTAATTCTTTTAAAAAATATTGAGAAAAAAAATACAATCAGATACTTGAGTACATACATACATACATACATACATACATACACATGCATACATACATACATACATACATACATACATCATACATACATACATACATATATATACATACATACAACATACTTACATACATACGTACGCATGCATACATACATAAATACATATGAATGTATGTGCTTGTACATGTGTGGTTGTGGATATGTTTGTGGGATACGTGCGTATGTATTTGTATGTCGAAATATTTGTACAAAAATCACCCTACAAAAGGCATCATTTCAACTATTTTCCAAAATGCTAATTGAATAACGAAAGTTCTATGGAAATTCGAAACCAAGTACTGTTGGAGAAATCGAAAATTGCAAATAACAAAGCGTTAGCAGATAATGCCAGAGGTGTAAGAAGGAAAACAGAAAAGAAAAAAGTTTACTTCGCAAGAGCACCGGTGTTAGAAATCTTAAATACTGATGGTGAGCCTAAAAATTAGAATCCCCTTTTAAGGTTCGAGACACTTTCACGGCCATTAAAATCTTTGAATCTTAATTCATTTGTCTTCAAAACAAAAACCCCATACTTTCAGTCTAGTAGGTAGTATGTTGGATTATTAGACATGAGATCACGGCTCAAATCCCAGGTTAGACATCTCCAACTAAACGAAATATGAAAAAATATTTCTTCGGCGACCTCCGCTCAGTAAATTTCTGGCAAAAACTCTGTGAGTAAATAAAATTGCCATAAAAAGTTTCTCAAAAAGCTGTCGTTCGGAATCAACTTCAAACTGTTGGTCCCGCCACACATGTATAAAATTAACAGCAAGAGAATAAGTGATGTGAGAAACTAGGTCGTAATGCTGGCTGAATTTTTTGACTTCCATTCGTATTATTTAAAATGAGAGTCAAATTTTTTCAACAAATTTTTTTGGTTTATGGCGTACGCTGGTATTATATATTGGGTGTATACCTTACTACCTAACGCTTTCTTCTACACAAATACATACGTGACATGTCATCTCCGTTTCAACCTAACATACATAAACCTTCAAACGAAAGAATTAATTTATTTTCCTAAGAAAAATTTTCAATAAAACAATACATTTTTGGTTATTCTGTAGTGTATCTCATTATTCGTATAGTCTAGACAAGTATTCTGACATTTGTTTTTGCCTTTTTTTTTTTACTGATTTACTCATACAAAGTTCTTCCAAATGGAGGAGCAGGCAAACTTATGATTATTTTTTGTTTTTTTTTTTCGTTATTATTTTCCTTTTTTTTTTTTTTTTTTGTTTTTTTTTTTCGTTATTATTTTCCTTTTTTTTTTTTGTTTTTGGTTTATTTTTTTGTCGTCATTTTTTGTTTTTTGTTTTGCTTTTTTTCATTTTTTTTTTTGTTTTTTTCTTTTTTTTTGTTTTTTATTCGTTAAACATACACAAACCATTAGTATATAGAAATCTACACTGAACAACAAAGCAAATGAAGAATATTTTGTTTATTTTCTGGCTCTTTCGTATGCCGGCATTAGCAGTTTCGTGTGTTGGCCGGTGTTGCTGCTGAACAGCGATGACGAGTATAAAAGTCTCAGTACACAGCTGTTAACCAGTTAGTTGCTTCAAAACACTGCTGATATTCATATAGCAACCACAGAGAATAATCCCATAGATAAGATATTTTGATTTGTTTTTTTTTTTCGATTATTTCTTAACATTTCGTTACCCGAACTAAAGTAAAAAAAAATTAAAAACAACGTGAATTTCGTGTGGTATCTGTTTGCTGCCTCTTATACTTTTGCTCCCACTTAGTACTTTCTGCATGTAGTTTATCAATCAAATAAGAAAAGCGGTCAACATTAGCCGATTTATTGTGGGTCCAAATAGATCTTTTGTGGAATTCTGTCTAATAAAAATGTCTTTTCATCAATAGAACTGCATAACTATACGAAGATTTGAATATCAGAGAGCGTGTCTAAATTGAAATACAAACATACATACAAACATAATTCAAAGTTCAACTAAAGTAACAAAAACAAAAAAACAAAAATATAACAAATGCACTAAAAAATGAGAATGAAAGAAGAAAAAAAATGTTTAAAAATAAATAAACAAATAAATGAATGAATGAATGAATGAATGAATGAAGGAATGATAATAAAATTAATTAACCTAAATGAATAAAGTGGCCATTTAATTTATTATTACAAATGATACAACAACTGCAATAACAGAAACTTTTTAATAATAATAATAAAAAAAAGATATGATTTAAGCTACACACAACATTAGAAAAAAGAAAAAAAGAAATCAAATTCAATTACAATTTCAAATAATTAATTAAAAAAAAAGAAACTTTTTTTTGTTTGAAAAGAACTTGAACGTTAAACTCAAATAAAGTAAGCCTGCCTGCCTGTCTGTCCGAACTGTTGTATTATAAATAATTGTAAATTATAAATAGAATTGTAATTAAAAAAAAATACAAAAAAAAAAAACAAAAACAATTGCAATTAAAATTAACAAAAAAAAAAAAAAAATATTGACAAACTGAATACAAAATTGATAAAAAACGAAGAAATACTTTCAATATGGAAGTGTTAACAGTACAAAATCAATACAATGACCAGCATTATAATGAAATTTCCACAACGAGAATTAAAAGTAAGTAAAATCAATATTTTGTTTAAATAATTAAAATTATTAAGTGTCTTAATGTATAAAGATAAAGTTAAATATTATGGTAAAACAATAAATATTTCAAATATCGCTTAAATTAGGCCTTGACACACATATTGTAGGAATATTTTTGTTTTTCTAATGGTCTTTGTTCTTAACTTGATTGTTGTTTTATTTTTTTTTTTTTTATCAAGAAGTCTTAAGTGCTTAATGTCACTTTAAATTTTTTTTTTGTTTTTGTATTTTAGCATTCAAATTCCTTTATCTTATAAAGAAAATAAAATAATTTTTCCTAAATTTCTAAAATCGTGTGATTTATTAATGAAAAATTCCAAAAATGAAGATGGGATTTCAAATTCAAACGTATTGTTTTCAAAACACCCACTCACGTGTGAATTTATGTGGAAATTTGAAAAATTTTGAAAAAAAAATTTCTGAATTTACGAAACTAGATTTGTTTACACTTCTGAAACGTAAAAGAAAAAAAGAAAATATTTAGAAAATTCATTTCAAGTTCTTTTAATAATTCCTTTATAAAATTTGATTGACACACCGATATGCCTAGGAATAAATTAATTGAACACTTAACAATACAATCAAAGCTATTAGAAATGTATGCCTTAATATTTAACATGAATATGGATTTGGGATATCCTTCTCCATTACTTCAATAATAGATTTGAAAAATTGTTGACCTAACAAATTTTCATTTAAAAAAAAATCGTCCAAATGCTACATACGTTTATAAGATGTGAGATTTCATAACATTTATGAAATATTTGTATGGTTCTGGCTCTAACACACAAAACTCCATTTGAACATTTTTATTCTTACAATTCGCAGCACTTATGGTCTTCATTTTTCTGATGTGAATGTTACCCTATCACTTTTTTGATATATGCGATATGGGGAGTATTGGCATTCAATACTTAGGGATTCTATAAATTATTTTATTATTTATAAAATTATTATTTTCCTTGAAATTTTTATCATAAGTTTAGTTTGTAAAACATTCCCCAAATATTCAAAATATTCTCCACTTCGTATGAAAATACAGTAAATTTTTATAGTGTTTGTAAAATTAAAATGATTTTAAATATACAAAAACATCACGTGGCTAACAATATCCTTTGATTCAAAAAAAAAATTCTAAAACGTTTCTTGAATTTTATGAAACAGAAACACTGCTGATGCGTTAAATTTTCCGTAAGATGCTCTATGGTACAATTTTTAGTCATATTTCATAAAAAACTTTTTTTTTACTATTTTGATTAATGAAATTTTTAATTATTGACCAACAGTTATGTTCAGCGGAAATCAAAAATATTTTCCCAAATATTTCATAACGGAGAAAATCGCAATTGAAATTTCGATCAGCTTAACTTCGATAATAGGCTGACAAAACCAGATTGAAAACTGAAATTACATCCTAAAAGTCTAAGGTCTTATCATAAATATATACATACATACATAGTCATTACAACCCTTTAATTTGAATTACGACCGAGCTTCTCGCACCATTTATATTGTGTGCGTTAATCTTTATACATGACTGGCGGGCCCTAAAGTTTTAAAGTCAACTCCGAATGACAAATTTTTTTGAGAAACCTTTCATGGCAATTTTATTTTCTCTCAGAGTTTTTGCCAGCAGTATGCTGATAGCAAGTCGCCTAAGAAATATTTTTTCATACTCCGTTTTATAGGAAATGTCTGACCTGAACTATGTCCTGACGTGTAATAAGCCAACACACTACCTACTAGACTACAGCGACTATATTATTCAGTACATACAGTACATCTGTTCAACAATATGTTGAACTATAGTAGGAAAGTGAGTTTCGAACAATAATATTACCACTATCATGCATGTGATAAGAGCGGATCTTTACTGTGGTCATTGGCAAAAAATTAATTTATTTAATACAAATCGAAGGATTCTTGCTGGATGAAGATCATTAAGCACAGTGTTTGTTTGTGAACGTCGAAACTCTCAGAGTTTTTGCCAGCAATATGCTGAGAGCAAGTCGCCTACGAAATATATTTTCATATTCTGTTTTGTTGGAAATGTCTGACCTGAACCATGGCGTCAAGTTGAATAAGACAACATACTACCTAATAGGCTACAACGACTGGTCCCCCCTTATATGTCCCCTAAACGTTAAGAACTTCATCAACTCCTTTAATTTTTGGGCATTTGTCTTTAGAAAATTAAAAAATATTTTTTTGTTTTTAATTTTAACGAAAAGAATTTTCCAAAATAATTTTGATTTTCATTAACGAATTAATTTTTAAAATTTTTTTGATTTTCAACAGTTTCTTAAAATTTAATTTCAGTAACTAAAATAACTCTTTAAATTCAAGTTTATTAAGAATTCTTTATTAAGAACCCAAATTACAAAACATTTGCTGCACAATATAGAGAAAAAAAAATACAAACAAATTTCAAATACCCTATGTGAGCTTTTCGAATGCGTAAATTGATGAATTGAATTTGATTTCATTTGAAAATTGATTTTTTTTTATTTAAATCACATATGAAATGTTTATTATCATATTTATTGATTTATGCTAATGACATTACAATGTCGGGTCTAAGATAAATGTTTAAACAAATAAACAAAATATTGATTTTGAACCAAAAATATATGCTACCAGGTGTGAATAGAAAAATTTTATTTTTTCTTTTTGAAGCTGTTGACCCAAAAATAAGGAAAAACAAATCTTTTTTTGTTTTTTTTTTGTTTTTTGTTTTTTTGTTTTTAAAAATAATTTTGTTTTGTAAGAAAAACAAGTCTCTCCATAGATAAACTTTCAAATGCTTTTAAACCGAATTAGACAGAATAATACATCACTAGCCATAAACTGTAAATATTTTTTAGTTAAAATTTCTTGATTTATTTTTAAAATTCTTTTAAAGAAAAATCATCAACATTTTTTGTTTTTCTACTGAAAAGTAGTGTATTTGTCATTATCAATCATTTTCCGTAAGTCAAAATTTTAATTAGGCCTGTCCATATAACACACCATACAGACGAAATGTTTACAATTTGTTTTCACTTTATTTTCTGAGTTTTTCGGTGATGGTCACGGCTTTATTAATGAGTCAATACGAAACGAAAACTATTTACTCAAATTATGATTAATGAATACAAACTTTAACTAATGCAGCCTTTAAAATAGGAAATTAACCTTACTCTGTCACAGTAAATATTTACATCCGAGAGGTTTCGTTAGAACTTAAATGTCTTTTAATATCGAATAATCGAAAGCAGTTAATTTAACTCGATCTGATCCAGATTCCGTTAGTCAATACTTAAAGTTGGATTCACATATGGTTTCGGAACAAAATGTTTGTTCGGAAACAATTTTAGTTTTTTGAGAGTTTGTTCTGAAACGAATTCACTCACTTCGAACAATTGTTCTGGAAAACCAAGGCTACCATATGAAATATATTTGTAAACAACGTATTAGTTTTACTATTTTATTAATTTTCTATCAAATTTGAAGTATTTTGTTTTGAAACCTTGGGTGAATCCAGCTTAAGTCTACAGATGTTTACTCATACATATACAAATGCAGCGTACAAGACATATGTATATAATGGTTGTTAAAATTCTCATGATTCTTTTTCATTATAACGGTTTTTAGTCACATTTATTTTAAAATTTTTAATTTTTGCAAAACTTTACTTATTTATTTCCATTTATAACGCAACATACCATTTGTATGTACATATGTATGTGTGTACATATATATATGTATGTATGTATGTATGTATATTTAATCAAGTGTCGTTGGCATATTGTCTATTTGTTCATTTATTTTTTTTTTTTGTTTTATTTTTTCCTTCTTTTGATTTTGTTGTTTTTGAATTTTCTTATAAATATCATGGACGGCATAATTGTACTTTAATGAGAATTTATAACCCAATTAATACAAATGAATACGTCGTTGTATTTGTTCTTATTGTTATTTTTATCTTTCTGTTGTTTATCTCATTTCCTCTATTTAATTTTTCTGTTATTGTTATTCTCTATTTTGTTTTTGTATTTTATTTTTAGATTGGTCAAGATCTTTAAGCAATAACGCACAAGACCACCAACAACAACGCAGACACCCCCAACAACAAAGGCAACAACATATGCTGAAACAACAGCAACAGCAATTGCAAAAAACCCAAGAGTACTTTTATAACACCGAAGATGAACAACAAATTGACTGTGATAATAATACAATCGATGCTCAGGCGGTGAATGACCTCTCATTGCTGCTGTTATCTGAATTGCGTGCAGCGAAAACACGTAATCTCACCTGTACCGAAGTTTCTTTACCCAGTGATCTCACCCAACGCATAGCCACCGATATAGTACGTGTCTCCGAGCGAGAACCCTGTGGCATAAGAGGCTGCACTGTTTTCGTTGAATACGAAGAGGATTTGAATAGTGTTAAGCGTATAGCCAAATTGAAATTGGACGAGGAAATGGTGTCCACATTCGAGGTGTATCTCACTTTACGTCAGGATAAAAGAGGTTGGACATCATTGTTGCCACAATTCATAAAGGGTTTCTCACGTACCATTACCATAAGTCCAGATTATACCATCAATAAACGTAAACTTTACTCACACGATAGCAATTGAGAGAAAGCTTCACTTCATTAGAAAGAAAGGAGAGAGAGTGAGAGAGATTTAAGCTCTTTTATGCATCATTGTAATCAGTATCAATGGAAACACAGCTGCCAGATCAATTATTATTAATTAAATACATGAAGTCTGTATTTCAGATTAAACGAATTTTTTTTTTCTTCTCTTCTTTGAATAGAATAGAAAATTAAAAGAAATCTGGCAGCATTAATAGGAAGTTTTCTAAGTATTTTAAACACAGGAGCCTTGGTGATAAATTATTAAAAATGCATCTTAAAAGTAAAGCAATAAAGAGTGTTTAAATGAATAAAGAGCATAGAAAGAGAATGAAAATACTCATTAAATGAGTAATAGTTTTAAGAGAGAAGCAAAAAAGCAAAAAAACAACAACAAACATAAATAAACATTTTCGTTTTTAATATAATTTTATGTTAAATAAAGAACGGCATACTTAAAATTCGGACACATTTCAACTGATATTTTACACTTGTGTACGTATGTATGTGTAATATCATAAATACAATATTGGAAGCAGATTTTTTTTTTTTTTTTTTTTGTAATACCTTATATTCAAATCCAGATTTTAAGTGTGCCATTCTTTAATTAAGACAAAATACAAGTATTTTGAATTCATCCCACCTATACTCATCACTGTTATAATCATTAATTAAATCAAGAGTGTTTCTATGAACACTTTACAAAAAAAAAAAAAAAAAAAAAAAAAAAAATTAAAATTTTTTTTTTGTTTTTTATGTGTGTGTGTGTTTGTCGTGATGAGATTTTTATTATTAATTTATTTATTATGATTATTTGAAATAATTTTTAATTTAAAATTTTTTTAAAAATATAACACATCATGGAGCACATCAACCAACTAACGATTATTCTAAAAAGCACATGGCATTTAACAACAACAACAACAAATAAATATTATATGCATGTATGTATTTGCCATAAAATGGAAACTGTTTTGATGATCTCAGGCCTAAAAATTGATAAATTCTAAACAAAAATGTTTGTAAATACCAAATTATTTTTAAAGTATCCATTCAAAGCACTTAAAACCGAATGAAGATAAAAAAATAAAAATAAAAATAAAAATAAAAATCCATTAAAAACCGCCATTCATTTATTCGATTTCGATTTCTCTGTAGTAGACCCAGTTCGACACACACTTGAAATGAAAATCAAAAACAAAAAAAAAAAAAAAAATAGAATTATAAAAAATAAAATAAAAATTAAATAAAAATCAACATTTAAACATTTTCGGCCTAAAGTAAAATACAAAAAATATATGTATACAACAACAATCGCTTTGAAAACACAATAAAAGTGTCAGTATATAATAAAGAAATGAAAAACAAAAAAAAAAAAATAATTAAAAAAAAAAAAAAATTAAAAAAATAAAAAAAAACTCATGAAAAATGTGATACTGATTAGATTTTTTTTTTTTATTTTAGTATATAAGAACTAATGAACTACTAAAAGAAATAAAAATTAAAATTACATTAGAAATGAAGGTTCAATTAATTTTAAACCAGAAAAAACTGCGTTGCTGGTTAAACTGCAGTTAATTCTGTCTACAATCATATAATCAATACCAAGTAAATTGTAAAAATTCTATTTTTTTTTAATAATGAAAATAAAAATTAAATTTTCCGAAAAAGTATTTTCCTCCAAACCAATTAAATTTTCTAAAAAAAAAATTAAACAATTGACAGAAATTAAACCATTTCTTATTAATTTTTTTTTATAAAAAATCAAAACAAAACAAAAGGTAAATCATACATTTATAATAATAATAAATATTTAAATATTAATATATACGTACGTAATACATTATTACTTATAAGCATGTTTTTTTATAATTAAAAAAGAAATTAAAATAAGATTATTTTTGCAAATTATTTTGGCCCAAATATTGTTAAAAAAAAAAACTTTTTTTTTAAGATTTTTTTTAAAGTCTTGCCGTTCAAGTAAGTAAGTATCAAAACACAACTGGAGCTGCAAACGAAAAATCACAAATTTCATAAACTACTCAAAATCGGTCATTTTAAAAGCTATCCATTATAGTTGTATACTTATCGATAGTGATGGTATTATCGATAGTAGTGATTACAGTGTTCTATTACCGTTTCGATTGGTACAAATTTATCCATGTTGATATTGATAATCGAATCTTCGATAATTAGTCTTCGAAACGCCGTGTAATTTATTAAAGAAGAGAACTTATGCCTGGAAAAGAATACAGTCAGCGGACAGTCTGAAACTCGCTAAAAGGTACAAATCATTCGGGTCATCAGTAAAGATTAAAATTGCGTAGTGTTGTAGTACAAAATGTGCAGCTCATGGCTGGTATTTTAATCTCATAAATGCTACCAAAGTTCAGAGATTTTTCCTATTATCCATTCGCTGAAAGATCAGCTCTCCCACTTCTCGTGTTATTAATTCGTGTGCTATAATTAAATCAACGTTTACGCATAGACGCATTTGACAAAGACATTCCTCTGTGATCTAACATTGTCATCAAACTGGTCTAAGTAGGAGATAATCTTTACAACTTGTTCGGAATCGTCTGAAGCGACCTGTTGTTCGTCATTTTCTACCAGAAAGGAGCTCCTCCATTTCCCTTCAATAGTGCTTTTACAAATGTAGAAACCACGGAATAATGGCTTTTTTATTAGGCTGTCAGTTCACAGTTCCACAAAGGCTTATAGTCAAGAATCACGTCCAATCACCTTCTTCGAAATTTCCAAAGTAATATCAGAGAATTTTACTACGGAATTGTAGAGCATACACCCTGCAGTTACAGATCTTGACTCTTAACAAGTTTTTCGTTCAGTGCGTTATCCTGTAATCAATCCAAGGCGCACAAAAAAATAAGCAATCGGCAATGTATTTATATTTTGAATAGTGTCCTCTACATCCAGAAAGGCTGAAGTAACATTTCTATAAAATATCTCCTGGTATTGCTACATCTAGTAGGCTTGTATCCATCGAAATGCCCCTTAGTTATATATGCAGTGCTCCACATAAATCGTCGGAAATGAGGACTTGACATAAGTGTTTCGTCTCTTTTTCACTAAAAGCAATAAAGAACTGATTGTTACGTAATCTGTACGGTAACATGATTAATTTCAATCAATTTGTTAGAACTTTTTCGTATGTTTTATTTGACATTTTGCGTGTAGCGGTTTATACTTCTGCCACCAGAGATAGAAAAAGTTGCTGCCATTGGAGACAGGTATGCCATAACAGACCTATATCGCTTTAACAGGTCAGGGGAAGCGCATGGAATGCTTAGTTTATAGCTTGAAACCGTGTTCGAAAGATCAACGTGAAGGAAGGAAGGCATTTAAGTAAGTAAGATATGAAAGCATAGGCAATAATGGCTTTCTGAGACATGAGAAAAACAACTGAAAATAACAATTTTCCATTAGAATATCGAAAAAAAAGGTAGAAAAAATTAAAATTGCAAAAAAAGTTGTGCGACTGAGGCTTTCATAATTAAGGCTCTGTCGATCTATCTAACTAAAGAATTACAAAAACAAATACTTAGACTAAGAATGATGTTATACTCACCAAACCATGTTATAAAAGCCAAATTTTTTTTAGTTCGATTAAGTTGGAGTATGTTTGATCAAATCAGAGTACCAACAGATTGTAGCTGCTGTCTGGTGAAGAGGAAGAAAAACCAAAATTTAAAAATTTGGCACAGTTTTAGTAACTTAAATAGATCTCCAAGGGCAACAGGAACTCATTAACTAATCTTCAAGGTAAATTACAAAAGTTGCAAACAAATTTGCTATCCCTCATTGCGTCGCTTCACATAATTCATTGTGAAATATTCCTAGAATTCCAAAAAGTGCAAAGTTCTTCACTCGATAAATTTTAGGAGAATACTAAGAAGATCGTTTGTGTATATTTAAGGGATTCTATGCTAAGATTACTTTACTCAAATGAATTTGTAGAAAATTATTTCAAATTTACCACACAGTATACCGCTGTCGAACAAGAATAACATTTGCGGCAGTATTTTCTGGGAAATATTGAAATGTTCAAGATCTTCGAAATTCTAAGAAGTTTGGCGATATGAAAACAATTTCCATATAAATTTTAAGAAAATGAATAGCAAACATTAAATCATAGAAATTCGAAGAAAATTTTGTTAATTGAATATGACTTTAGATAACAGAAGCGAATGTGCCAAGCAATTGGTCATTAGGTTTACATATGCTTGATAACATCTACGTATTTATGCACATGCATTGTTTCATTCGGAACTATTCCGATAATGCGACATATAAAGTTAGGCAATTTTGAACGCATGTTGAGCACATTGACAACTATTAGCTGTTTTGTTATGGACCATATTTGTTTGACAGCTTGTTCTCCTGAAGCTATGGTCGTATACTCTTCTGCGTAATATACGAAAGTACGTAGATTTATATAAGGTGACCATCATACTACAATAAAATCAACAAATACCTTGTTTTTATTAAAAACAATTCATTTTACATATATTAACCTTTAAATCAGTAACAATCAGAAAACATCCATAAACTGAAATAGTCGATAACGTTTCCAATTTACGAAAACAAAAATATGGACCTACAGTTTAAAATCAATTCCAAATGACAGATTTTTGAGAAACTTTTCATGGCAATTTTATTTACGCTCAGTGTTTTTGCCAGAAATTTGTTTAGAGGAAGTCCCTTAAGAAATATTCATATTTTCTTATATCGTTTTGTTGGAGATGTCTAAACTGAGGATTTGAACCGAGACCTCACATCTAATAAATCAGCACACTACCTACTAGACAACGGCGACTTCGACTGTCAATACAAATGCTATTTCCTATGTCTCTCTTAGAGGCGCCTATTCGGGAAGATCCGATATTTATTTTGTTGCACGCTTTACCATGGCTTCTGCACATATTTTTACTTTTCCAAACCTTCATTTGATCTACGATTTATTTTAGAATTGTTTTATTTTCTTTAAAGATAGTAAAAGGCACGAATCGAGCTTATAGTTTAAAAGATTGCGTTAAAGTCATAAATGTTAGCACGTAATCCAAACAATGCTGCTGCTAATGGAGCTGTTGAAGAGGGTTTTGTGGTTGTATTGTAAAATACACAGTACACACATGGATGCCTAGCTATAAACACAATAAAAGCAAAGCAGCAATCTCTCAAAAATAGAGAGTGAAAGTGATGATTTTAAAGGTGACGCCACGACAATCAAAGATTCTGGTGCTTGCTTTTTCGCTAATTTCTATTTTTATTAACTGCAACTAGAGAATTAGTGCTCACAGTGAGAGGATTTGTGCAGACAATCCTAGTGCTGCCAATGCAATAACATACATGAAGTAAAGGTTTTAAAAACACGGTGTATGAAATTAATGAAAGAATTCCTAAAGAATTAATGAAATGTTCATATTTTATTTGTTTTGTTTATGCTTTACCGCTGCACCCTTTCAATTGCAGAATTGTTGTACTTACTGCGTTGCGTTTACTGTACTTATAGTATTATGACTCAAACATAAATGAGAAATTATTCATCATAATAAAACAACAACTGGGTTTTTGCGGTTGTCATGTGTGTGCTACAAAAATAAAGAGTACATACAAAAATATTCCTCTCTATAGAGTGTTTGGTCACCCCATTAACTGAGTATGTATTCAAAAGCAGCCATTAAAAACGAATGTGAAAAAGACAACCGACGTTACAACTACAACTCAGTAGAACAACTCAACACTCAAGCATTTATTGAATACGTAAAATGCTAAACAACAAAAGCATTCGTTGTTAAAGAGAAAAACAATTCAATATTTTATCTCAAACAACAAGAGAGCATAAGAGTGAAACGACAATGGTGGTGTTTTGCTATTTAGTCTGGCACGAACCGTCATTGAGCGAACGTTAGTTATTTGTGTGTGATTGTTTGTAATCTTTTTTTTGTCGTTTGCACTGAATATTCGTTCGTACATATTTATCTTTTTGTATGTACACTAATAAAGAACATAATTAAAAATGGTTTCTAATCCCAGATGTGATGTGTGGAATTATTTCGATAATATCCTTGAAGAAGGTGCAGCGGTTTGTAAACTGTGCCATCACCGTTTGAAAAATGATCGCAGCTATAGTTTACGGAAACACATAAAAACAATGCATAATACTGACAGTGAAATATGGAATTATTTTAAAAATATTTCGGGCGAAGGTGTGGCAGTGTGTAAAATATGTGAAAAACATGTGCGAACTAATCGCCGATTTAATTTGACTCGTCACTTAAAAGGCTTGCATGGAATTGAAGTTGATAAAAACCCTGATTCGCAAGAAGATGAGGCTGGAAATCGTGCTAACAAACGTAAGTTGGCACAAACAGAAGATTCTACTGCCTCAAAATCTTCTAAACGCTGTTTATATGTTGAAATAGACAAAGAAATCGTAACGCGTTCTGTACTGGGTCTATTGTTAGAAGAGGGTGTGCAACCTCGGGTGTTTGGTTCGGCAAATATGCAGGCGCTGCTTATGCCCATATGTGAAGGTTTGTGTGAAGAAGCAAACAAAACTTTAAAAATTGATGAAATAGAAACAGAAAGAGTAATATCCTCCTTAGCCACCCACTTACGGAATACATTCACTAATGAGTTACACTGGCGTTTGTTATCTTTGAAAATCGATGCAGATGTGAATGCTACAAGCAATAGTTATTGTCTGAGTGCCTTATTCGTAGATAATGGTGAACTTAAAACTTATGCTTTAGGCATAATAGATTTAGGAGATAAAACCTGTCTTAGGGAAGAGAATATCAAAGATATTTTACACAAGTTTAATATCGATTCAAATCAAATTATAAGTGCTTACTGTGATGACACCAAGGCTCATTATAATGAACCTGTGGAAAATTGTAATTATCTCGACAAAATAAATCAATTTGAAATATTTCATGAAATCACTTTGGGCGATATTAAAGTGGAACGTTATGTGGGCACTACTATTCAACATTGCATATTAGATTTGTTTAAAAACAACAGTATTTTTCAATCATTCCTACAGTGTCGCAATATGGTTAAATTTCTACAAAATTCTCATGAATACCAAGAATTGTTTAAAGAAAACAATTTCAACATACCCCAATTAGATTCACCTTGGAAATGGGGTTCTACTTACACAATGATGAAGCACCTGGAAGACTCATGTAATGTTTTAAAAACTATAAACTATGAATCCAATGTTTCTTCCGAGGATAATTTTAATCTTGATAATAATCTGTGGGCTTTCATTAGATCCTATTGTAAGGTTTTGTATACTGTGCAAAAGACTTTGATCAGATGCTATAGCACAGATATGCACTTTGGTGATTTTTATGCTCAATTTTTAAAAAGTAAACTTTTTGTGGAGAAAATTCTTAATGAGAAAAAGCATCAGGATAACTATGTACAGGTTATTGGTGAGACTCTTTTAGAAAGCATAAGAAAGAGATTGGACAGTTTTCTAAAACATGAACGTTTTGTAGCTTGCCTGTATTTAGATCCACGATTCCAGCACACTTTAAACACATCACAGAGAGCATTGGCCCATAGCTTTTTGAAAAAACTATGGACTCGTTCTAAAATCTATAACATCGATATGACAAATAGTGCTGCCAGATATAAAGACAATCAAGAAAAAGGACAAGAACATGAAGATCAGGATGATGAAGATACATTCTTAAATAATTTTCTAACACAAAATATTCAAAATGCCGACAGCAGAGAGGCAGAGATTTACTTTAAATTTGAAACTCTTAAATTACCATTTCAAACAGTGGATGTAAATATTTTAAAATTTTGGAAAGAGCTGTCTGTCCGTGAACCCGAAATATATGCTTTAAGTCAGATATGTTTTGCCATACCTGCTACACAGGTAATTTTTTGCTTTAAATGATTCATCTACAGTAAATGATTACATTTCCTTTTTCTTTTTTTTTCTTCTTAAATACTAGGTATATAACAGAACACTATGCACAGAAATTTACAAAATTGGAAAATATGAAACAGCATCAGCATTTGCTAAAGAAAATCGTTCAATTGTTCGGTTAAATTATCATTTAATTAAGGATGTGAGCGAGACAATGGTTTTTTTCGTGAACCAGAAAAATCATCCGAAGACAATGAAGAATTCATTGATGTTTAAAATAAAAATATTAAAATTATTCATTATTTAATTATTTAAATAAATAAAAATCTACTTATTTCAATAAAAACAAATTAAAAAGTCTAAATTTAATCATAAGCAAATTAATATGATAATTACTAAACTAAAGAAACATACGATAACAAAATACCCACATCGTATGGTACATAGAATTATGCAAACAAATACGAGATAGAATTTATTGTGGAACTAAGAGACGAAATAAGCCAGTGCAAATAGAGCGAAGAATGTGATGAAATGTGTGAGTTGTATTAAAAAAAATGTGCGTTAGACACAGTCGTATTAACCATCGATAGTTTTAACTTTTTTTTCCTAAGGGTCGCAATTAAAAATGGATTGCGCAGCTTTAAGTTTAAATGAAAAAATAAACAAATAATGATCAAATTTCTTTTATTTTAATTGTAACCGTCGAATCCATTAAGAGCAAACCTGTAAAATTTAAAAACATGTCGATATAGAGAAACGAATTATTATCAGAAATATTTTATTAAAGTGAGTACAATTTTTTTAATCATCTTTTTATTATTCTTCAAATGAGAGATGAAGTAGAATCGGGGCTTGACGATTTTTCTTCATAGAAAATTACATACAAAATTGTCGGCAAAAGCAGGCGCGAGAGAAAATCCATTTTTTTTTTGACAGCGTCATTTCTTACTCTCTCAATTGTGCTCTTACAACTCGTATGCGGAGTTGCCGTACTTTCACTGAATTTTATGCATTTTGTAAAAATGTTTCTGTTCTGGTATGAGAAAAATAAGGACAAAAAGTATTATATTTATTTTAACAGCGATTTTGCTATGCAAAAGTTATTTGTTTCATCACAACCGATTTTTCCCTAGAACAGTGTCAAGTGTTCTCACATCAAATGCATGGTATGGTGAACGAAGTTGAAATTTGTTGGGCCCCACTGTGGTATCACTGCGAAGAAATTGCTGAAATTGCAGTTAAGCTGGATTCACTCATTTTGTTCCGAAACAATTCTAGTTTTTTGAGAGTTTGCTCTGACACGATTCACCCACTTCGAAGAATTGTTCAGGAAGAACAAAGCTACCATATGAAATATATTTGTAAACGACGTATTAGTTTCACTATTTTATCAATTTTCTATCAAATTTGCTTGTAAAATTGAAGTATCTGGCTTCAAGGGTCCTATTGAAAAATAACTATGCAGAGGATCAGGTCGTCGATTAGTAGAAAAAGGCCTTCATAAATTACGAAAGGCGAATATTGGCAGATTGTGTGGATTTTTATCAGAAATAAATTATCTGATATTGTATTATGGCAGTCAGTTACGTCTTCTGGACAGAATAGAGTGCAGCGTCTGCCTCGAGAAGAAGAAAATTTAAAGTATGAAGACTTAAAAGCAAGATAGTTTTAAAGCAAAAATCAAGATTGCATAAGTTTTAGTGCTACCTAGCGGTAGCACTAAATATCCGGGGAAATACTGTATTAACAAAATTAAATAAAATCAGCCAACAGACATTATGGTTGTTTGGCATTGCGATTATAATCCAATTTGGTATGCTCGACCCTTAAATTTGATATCAAATTTCTTTTCATTTTCATTAATTTCTCCTCAAAATTTACTTTAAATTAGATTAACGGAAATGAAGTTAAAAAAATTAAAATTTAGAAGTTCATTCCCAATAAAATGGGGCAAAATATATTTGGTAACCGGTTTAAAATTAAAAAAGCCTCTTTGATGAATTAAATTGGATAGTCATAGGCCCGATACAATGGTATTTTTTTGTTATTAATCATCTTTATTTGTTGTTAATCATCAATTTCTTTGAGTGTGAGTATTTTACAATTGCTTTCAGTTACTGAATGTTTTACCCGCAACGAAGCACAGAAGCAATACACACAAGCTACTCTACCTATTCGTCGCATTTTACAAACAAAACAACAGGAAACAGGCAAGAGAGTACGTCAATTTATCAATTCTCAATTGCTCAAGAGCAACAAGAGAATGGAAATGTGTTCGATAGAGAGATTTTGTTTTCAGTATACATTGAGTCGTTGTTAAGAACGTAACGTTAGTTAGTATAACAACAAATTATTTCGTTTTTTTTTGTACAAGAGAGTATGTAAATGTGTGTATGCAGTTATAATTGTTAAACGCGTATAAAGGGTAGGTGTAGTCAAATAGTAAACGAGAAAAGAATAAAAAATTCATTGAAAATTAAAGAAAGCAGCAAAAAATATGGCACTAAAACAAAATAGCGCAATATGGCAGCATTTTATCAATATTGAAGAAGAGGGTATGGCGGAGTGTAAATTGTGCAAACACCGTTTAAGAAATAATCGCAGCTATAATCTGAAGCAACATTTGAGAAAAGTCCACAACGAGAAGAACAAAATCTGGGACTATTTCGATAATTATGTTGAGGAGGGTGTTGCGCAGTGCAAGACATGCAAACGACGCATGCAAAATCGTACATGCAATTTAAGGCTTCATATGCGTCGGTCACATAACATAGAAGTTGAGCCAGCTAAACTTGAAAGTCTGAATACTATTCCACCATTACCTTACAATGAGGAGCGCATTCGTGCCGTGTTGAAGGTTGCCAGACGTAAAATGGTTGATAATTCTCATTTGAAAGAAAATCAAAACAAAAAGCAGCGTATTTTCGTTAAAATGGACAAAAGCATTATAATTCGTTCGGTGCTGGGCTTTGTCGTTGAGGATAAGATGACTCTGAACACTATAGGTTCCAACCACATGCAATCTATATTGCAGCCATTATGTGCTGCAATTACTGAAGATGAGGGAAAAGAATTCAAAGTAGATGTGCCCGAAACAGAACGTATGTTAGCTTTGGTGGCTAATCTAATACGTAACGATTTTTCAAATGAGCTGCATTGGCGTTTGTTATCCCTTAAAATCGAAAACGATCTCTTTGCTTCACCAAATACTTTCCTCTTAACTGCCATGTTTATCGATAAAAGTCAGATTCAAAAGCGAATTTTGGGTATTATCAATTTAGAGAACGATGAGCAGCTTACTGAGTGTCATATCAAGGACACTTTGCACAAATACAATATTGATTCGAATCAAATTATAAGTGCCTACTGGGATAACACAAAAAGTAATTACCATAAGCATATATCGAATTCAGAATATTTAAGTGAAATAGAGAATTTTGAAAAGTATCCCGATATTCAATTGGGCGATATAAAGGTTGAACGTTATATCGGTACTATGGCACATCAGTGTGTTTTGGATGTTTTAAAAAATCCCAATATTTTTAAACAATTTTTGGAATGCCGGAATTTGGTAAAGTTTATTAGCGATGAAACGAATGGTTATTACGAATTGTTTGAAAAGCATGAACTGCCATTACCACAGCTAGATTCACCTTGGAAATATGGTTCTACTCATCAAATGATTGCCCACTTAAGTGAAGCTCGTTCCATTTTGGATTGTATCAAGTATGAACAACCAGATGAACCTGAAGATCGATTTGATATGAACGATAACATGTGGTCTTTCATAGATGCCTTCCGGAAGTATATGAACATAATTCAAAAGTCCATAATAAAGTTCTATGGCGAAGAGATGCATTGCGGTGACTTTTATGCCCAATGGCTAAAGTGTAGACTTATTACAGAAAAGTATTTATCGGCAGAGACTAAAGCGGATTCGTGTTTTCATATAATTTTAAATGAATTGTCCAACTGCATTGAAACAAGAATGCAGATGCTTTTAACACAAGATCGTTATGTGGCCTGTTTATATTTGGATCCTCGTTTTCAACGCACTTTAAATTCACCACAAAAATCAATAGCCTTGGAGTATCTCAAGAAGTTATGGAGTCGCGCCAGACTGTATAATTTCGAAATAGTGGGCAAAGATACAGAAAATTTAGAAGACATTTCAATCGATGATCCATCCGTAGATGAAGATGAGGATGCCTTCCTTAATGAATTCCTTAGTCAGGATGTTCAAATCAAGGATAATAAAACGGCTGATGTGTATAGAAAAATTGAAAATCTAAAATTGTCATTTCAAATGGTTGACACTAATATTTTACTATTTTGGAAGGGACAACAGCAAACTGAACCTGAAATGCATGCTTTAAGTTCAATATGTTTAGCTATACCAGCTACCCAGGTAAAATACTCATCGTTTCAACCCATAACCCATACTTTTTATGTACGAATTTTATTTTCAGAATTACTGCAAAATAAATTTTAATGATTTCATTCAATTGGAAAGTGATGAAAACTTATCAGATTTTACGAAAAAACATCTTTTATTCCTTCGTTTAAATCCAGAACAATTGACCAATGCGGTTAAACGTTTAGACCTTACAAAAGAGGATCATTCAAATGAGTCAGTTTCATGCGAATCAGATAGTGAAGATGATAACAGTAATGCAGCCTCAACATCTACAGCCTACTCAAATGACATCAGTGCGGCTTCCAAACGATCTACTGTTCATTGAGTTTTGAAAAATTAAAATAACACTGTACTTTTAAAATCAATTCAATAAAAATTAATAATTTTTCAAATCCTAAAGCATTTTTAAATTTAATGGGTATGCATGAAAAGGTGTGTGTTTTTTAGGGTTCATCTTCTAAATGAATGACAAATAAGCTTTAAATGATTTTCTTTTTATAATTTTGCTTAATTTTGGAGAAAACTTATCTACACTGGCCTATCTTGTACTTATGCACGTGATTTAAATTTGTTCGTTTAAATCGCAATTCGATCTTTTCCATTTAGGACAGTGTAACGCCCAACCGAAAAGCTTTATATTTTGTGAGAAGCCTGTTTCAAATCGCTTTGACTAAAAGCCTTCTCGGTGGATAGACAATAAAGATGGTTACAGATTGGTCTCATATTGCCTTTTTACACAGTACGTCTTAGGCACACTCGACTAAATGTTGGTACGCATGCGAATTTAAAGCTCAGAGACGTTCATAGTGCTAATGTTAGATATTTGTCGCTTACCGCGATAGAAAATTAACAGTAGCGTAAGAAGTCGCCGTAGTCTAGTAGGTAGTGTGTTGGTTTATTAGACGAAAGGCCAGGGTTCGAATCTCCGGTCAGACATCAAAAACGAAATATGAAAAAATATTATCTATCGGCGGCTTCCTCTCAGCAGATTTCTGGCAAAAACTCTGAGAGTAAATAAAATTGCCATGAAAGTTTCTCAAAAAATCTGTCGTTCGGAGCCGACTTTAAACTGTAGGTCCCACCACTCATGTATAAAATTAACACACACAACATAAGTGGTGTGAGAAGCTAGGCCGTAATCCTGACTGAAGGGTTTTAATGGCCAATTATGTATGTATGTATGTAAGAAGTGCTGTCTAGTTCGACAGGTTATCAATGGTAAGTTCTCTTGAATGCAAGTAATTTCATTACTCAGCAGTTTCACAGTGCTTTTAAGTAACTTTCTCCTTTCTATAAAACTTTACTGGCATACAATTAAAATATTCGAAAATATTGGATTCTTATAATTCAAATAGAACATCTTCAGTAATTTTTCTACGGATTAACGTTAGACAGGGATTTGAGCACGAATTTTTATCCAACAAATTTCGAAAATCACAAAGAAATGACTTTGAACCCATCGAGTCAAAAATATGACACATTTGTCATGACATATAAGTTCCTGACATGAGGCTTACATGAGGCTCGAATAACATTCTAGTCATATTCGTATCATATATCTACTCTTAAGCCTGTAGTTTATGACTTTACTAGTCTTTTATAATGTCAGTGAACGAATTAGTGAAAGAGAATAGCCTCCTTGTCAGCACAGTCTACAAAACTGAAGTACTGACGTTTTGTTATTGACAGTTCTAAAGCAGAAACTTATGATCTCTTTTTTAATCTTCTGCAAAGCTTTTTAACTCAATTTGTTACTGCGCATAAAATTTTGCATTCGGATATTTGCAATACTATTGACTCTATCGGTATGTTTTCACTAGCCCATAACGCTGTTTTAGTTCATGTTCAACAGCTGGCAATTGCTTATTTCTGTACACATGATCATGCTCTTTCATCCGATACTGCATGTAATTGAATTTGTCTTCATTATGCACTAATGTGTAGTGTGTCTTAATTTTATGTATGAGTGGCGGCACCTACAGTTTAAAGTCGACTTGGAAGGACACTTTTTTGAGAAACTTATTATTATGCGAGCTTTTTTTTTGCTCTCAAGAGTTTTTGCCAGAAATCTGCTGAGAGGAAGTGGCCTGTGAAATATGTTTTCGTATTTCATTTTGTTGGAGTTGTCTGATCTGGGTATTTTCAGCGTGGCCCCATGTCTATTAAGACAACACACTACCTACTAGACTACGACGACCGTATTGTTTACCCCTCTCTTTTACCTTTGAACAATATGTTACGCCAGTTGCCGGCTACTGGTCTTCATACTTCTTTTCTAATCTTTACTTCGACGACATGTTTTTGTCGTGACGTAATATTTAAAAATTTTGTGAAGCCGTCGTGGTCTAGTGGGTATTGTGACATCAGAACCGGTCAGACATCAAAAACGAAATATGAAAAAAAAATATTTCTTCGGCGACTGCCTCGCAGCAGATTTCTGACAAAAACTCTGTGAGTAAATAAAATTGCCATGAAAAGTTTCTCAAAAATCTGTCGTTTGGAGTCGACTTTAAACTGTAGGTCCCGCCACTCATGTATAAAAATTAACACACACAACATAAGTGGTGTGAGAAGCTAGGCCGTAATCCTGACTGAAGGGTTGTAATGGCCAATTATGTATGTATGTAATATTTAAAAAAATTTAAGCCAGCAAAAGGTTTGTTTTGCCCTACTTATTCTTCAATTATATGTTCTAGAAGGAAATACTTCCTAGAATCTCGAAATCCATATATTTTACTGGCCAACGTCAGCTTTATTTTACAGGACACAGTGCTGAGGTAAATGTAATCGCGTTCTAAATTATTCAAAATAGAATTTGATGCGAAGGTATTCCAATTATAAAAATCATACGTAATAGACGTCAATTTGCTTATTTCTTATTATTTAATACCTACACTGTTCTATTCAAATATTTATAAATTACAACAAAAACAAATAAAACAATAATAATAAGAAAAAAAATAATAATAATAAGAATGCCCCCACACATATGGTGTAATTGTATAAATAACTTTATTACCGATAACATATTATCTTTTCTCTCTTATGGAATTATACAATTATCGATAAAAGATTTTAAATTGACAAGCAGAAGAAAAATCAAAATAATCACTTAATTTACTTCAGAAAGGTGCAATCAGAGTGAAATTATTTCACATTATGAACAGGGTGGAAATATGGCCACCTGTCAAGGTAATCATTGATATTGTATGGCCATCGGCTATACTTGAAGCAATTATATGACATGTACAATGACATATTAATCGACTTATTGAGTCTTCAAGATACGAAATGTCTCAATTAAAATTTCATTAAAATTAATTGCAATAAATAGCCGCAATCATACGCAATTTTTTTTCTTTACCAATAGTTAGTTCTGTGATTACATATATAATGTATGTATTAGACATCATATTTCAAGTACTCAAATGACATACATATGTATGTATGTAATTGAGAATTATATTTTTAATGAAATTATCAATCAAATGGATAAACTAGCATGTGTATACTCAATTAAAAATTAGTTAAAGGCACTTGAAAAATCGCGTATTAATATGGACATAAAATGCTTGTGCCATTAATGAAAATAAATAGCAGTCTGCAGCCGCCTAGTTTATGTAATGCGGCGAGTAGGGTATCAGCTGTTAGCCGAATGCTTTGTTTGTATTCCGAACCGGTTTTGTTTTATATGGGGGTGCATTGTCATGCCGGTTTTTATGGCCCATTCTGGTTGTTATTCGATAAATGCACGTTCCAAATTGATCATTTGGTGTCGGTAGCAATCCGAATTAACGATTTCACCGGGTTGTAGAAACTACTTCACAAACATACATAATAAGCCATTACAACCCTTTTTCAGTCAGGATTACGGCCTAGCTTCTCACACCAATTATGTTGTGTTTGCTAAGCTTATACATGAGTGGCGGGACCTACAGTTTAAAGTCAACTCCGAATAACATATTTTTCAGAAACTTTTCATGGCAATTTTATTTACTCTCAGAGCTTTTGCCAGAAACCTGCTGAGAGGAAGTTACCAAAGAAATAATTTTTCATATTTCGTTTTTGAGGTCTGATCGGGGATTTGAACCAAGGCCTCATGTCGAATAAGCCAACACACTACCTACTAGACTACGGCGACTTCAAAATGGTTTGTTCCCTTTTAATTTCATAATTTTGAAGTCAAAACTACACTTCGTTTTGGTTGGCCCGTCGCTAGAAAGGTCAATGGAGTAAAAGAAGTTAGAATGATCGTCAAGGCAGCATGGGAAGTGAACGCTGTTAGGGAACTAGGCATTCATTAGAAAATACTTATCAACCACGTATAGAAAACTGAATATACAAAGAATCACGTTAAACGCTTGTAGCTGGTTAAACGGTATCAAATCGAATCATTTCTGAAGTGAATATTTACATACCGAACGTACATACATAATTGGTCATTACAACCGTTCAGTCAGGATTACGACCTAACTTCTCATACCACTTATGTTGTGTGTATTAATTTTATACATAAGTGGCGGGACCTACATTATAACGTCGACTGAGAACCTAGCTGGCCTTATCAGACACACTGTATTGGTTTTCTGCCGCATTGATCTGATTTTGCAATCGAAGTTATCAGTTGTCTGAAAATAAAACCAGGTATTATCGTCAGCACTGAATTTCTATTGCATCTTTGAAGCGAAACTTCACAAGTGGTTTCTGTTATTCAATTTATGTGGCACCCATTTGCCAGTCTTCTAGATCTTTTCCATAGCTTTCAAACATAAAGAAATTTATTATCACAAAACCAAAACAAAAGTAATAAATAGGGCCCTTTCGCAATAAATATTCTCTATGGAGATATTTGTGTTCTAAAGCTCACTTCATACCGGTACACGTGGTAAGATTTAGAAATCTGGAATTTTTCTCAATATTTCGAAATTAAAAAATTTATCTACAATAACATGTAGTATGTACTTATGGTACGTACTGTACATATTCAGTTTTAATTCATGTAACATCGAAACATTGAATTTCTTTGTGTACACAGCGGCAACTTATCTTTCGGTCGTACTCACTTTTTTCTTGCTTTTTTTAAGTGTTGAGCCAACCTGAGAGAGACGCACCTTTGACAATGAAATTATCATTTTGAAATTTCTAATCATCATCTAAATCATCATCGTGTCCGAAAACTAAACAAAATTTTTGCGGAAGCCAACGGAGATAAGTCTTCACAAACTAATCTTATTTTTCACAAAATTGAACTCTCAAATAAGGTTTAATAGTGGCATGATGCCCTTAATAGTACCAAACATTTTACACGGAGAGCTCATTTACGAACAATTTCTAAACGAACAAATAAGTTAATACTTAAGTACTATAGTATAATTATTTATAATAAAATGTTTAAAAATAGATTTTATTTGCGATTTGTTTTTGTTTTTTGTTATTGTTTATATATTTGTAGTGTGTAATTAATTTAAATTTTAAATGTATCTGCCTGCTGCCGTCTGTCGCACGTAGAATATTGATTAAATGCTAAAATAGATTTTCTTACATAAAAATAATAACAAAAAAACAAAAACAAAAAAAACAAAAAAACAAAAATAAAAAATAATTATAATAAAAAATATAAACAATAAACAAGTTGGCAAATATTTCAAAACAATTCATCGATTCGAAATGACTTCGTTGATTGCTACACACTGATTAATACCCGGGATACACTTGAAAGCTAATGGTTTAGCAGATCAAAATTCTGCGGAAATTAATTTTATTGTACCCTACAATTCGAATAAACATTACATTCATATACATACGAGTATATTAGCAGTCCTGAAGGCATTTTGCCGTACCGACGGCAAAGAGCAAATTTACTGGCATATCTTGTGGTTGATAATTGTGTTTCAGAAAGGACAATGTGCAAGAGGGCATTGGATTCGAAATCAGGTGGTTATTATTGTAAATAAACTGTTAACTTTAAAAAAACTTTGGTTTTTTTCATACTTAATGGGACTTGACTCTTCGATTTCAACTGCCATATTTTTGTTTTCGAATGTGGATGCCATTATAAGGAGTAGTACTCTGACATGCAGCGTTGGGAGGTTAACATGTAAGATCGCTTTTAACATACTAATCTGATTTTGAAAAATTCTGAAAAATTTTATTTTCACATTCAGCAAACAAAATTATTATGTGCAGTAAATCCAAGTCAAGTGACTATCTGCGAAATCAAGTGGGCGTTTGAGGTCGCAGGGATAATTCGTAAAATGATGTACAGTACTCTTCGTTGAACTGAAGTCGCCGCGGTCTTATTAGACGTGAGGCCTGGGTTCAAACCCCAGGTCAGAGATCTCCACCTAAACGAAATATAAAAAAATATTTCTTTGGCGGCTTCCTCTTAGCAGATTTCTGGCAAAAGCTCTGAGAGTAAATAAAATTGCCATGAAAAGTAAGTTCGTCGTTCGGAGTCGACTTTAAGCTGTAGGTCCCGCCACTCATGCAGAAAAATTAACGCACAGAACATAAGTGGTGTGACAAACTAGGTCGTAATCCTGACTAAAGGGTTGTAATGACCAATTATGTAATTATGTGCTGTTCGTTGAACGGTGCATAGACAAATCAATAAAGGAATAACAAGAATAAGGATAAATAAAGTTCCAATTATAATATTAAGCCAAAGTGCAATTCTAGAAGTTGCCACATCGAAAATAAATAAAGTATAAATAGAGTCAAAGGTAACGTTGCCAGGCAGCGTATAAATACTTTTGTGTAATAAACTTGATTGTAAAGGAATGCCAACATATGAAGTTAAAAAATTTTCTTTTATTTTAAAATTTCAATTCTAGAACTTGCTCGTTCAAATACTTGTTTTTTAAGAGGTAAAATCATAACAATGTTTGTCTTTAAAGCAGCTTACATATGAATTTTCTAAAATTTATTTCAATTCTAAGCCTTAAACTTTTTAAAAAATAGTTTAAATTGCTTTACGTAGGGTAAACGAAAAGCAAAACAAATCATCAGGCAAGTAAAACCAGTAGATGATAAACACACTCTAAAAAAAATACCAAAAAACATTCACAAAAAAAGGCATCATACAAAAACAAAAAAAAGGAAAAAAACAAGCGACGTAAATAATTTAATCGTTCAAAATAGGTGTGTCTAACAATAATTGTGTTTTGAGCCCCTCTGGTGAAAAGAAAAGCAACGAAAAAAAATTTTTTTTTTGGTTTTGTTTTTTAAATCAAAACAAAAATAATAAAAAAAAATGTTGTTGTTGTTGAAGACAGGACAGAAAAAACGGGCAACACGAGCAACAAAATGTTTAACCGAAAATCACCATGAAGAAGAAAAAGAAGCAGAAGAAGCTGTCACAGATGGGCCTCAATCTCATAAATTATAAGCGATCATGTAGAAGAGGTAAAACAAAAACAAAAAAAACAAAAAACAAGAAATGAAAATTTTAAAATGTAAACAAACAAGGAGAAGAAGAAAACAAAAATAATGGCATCCATTCATGTACGTATGTATGTATACATATATGTATGGATGTACTCGTGTTCCTCCATTATTATTATAAATTTTGATTTTTGTTCTTATTTTTTGTTCAGTTGTTGTTGTTATTTGCTGATGTAGTTTTTCGTATAGCTGAACCCGCTCTTGTTGTTGTTTTACTCTTTTTTTTTTTTCTTCTTTTAAGCAGCAGCATAAATATTGCTTTTATCCCTTGGTCGCTTTCCTGCAGTTGTTATTGCCATAAAAAGCTTGACGACAGTCATTTGAAAGTGTTAAATTTTCAATTTTAATGATAGACTGACTAGTTAGTACAAACACTAATTGTGCGATAATTATACAAAAAATTTGAATTTCCATGGCATTTGTAAGTAGCTCTAGTTTAAATTGTAGCTTTAGAATACAAACATAACAGTAACTAGGGTATCTAACGCAATCTTTAATTTTATTCATCTTGTTCGTTTCTTAGTATGCAGGTACTAAAGCACCTTATTGAGTTTCCTTATATCTCCCCTAAACTTATTGATCTAACTAATCTGAGGCATCCTGGTGGTTTCTTCTGAAATGAAATAGTGGAGCACAGTTTCGAAGTATGTATGTATGGGTTTTGGTTTGAAGCAATTCCTATTCCGAACAAATGTTCTTTGAATCTCTGGATACTTCAAAGTGTTCCGCTATAAATATATGTATACCTTGCTGTATTCGAAAGTCACTGAAGTCTAGTAGGTATTGTGTTGGCTTATTAGACAAGAGATCTCGGTTGAAACCCTAAGTCAGACATCTCCAACAAAACAAAATATGAAGAAATATTTCTTCGTCGATTTCTTCTCAGAATTCTTCTGACAAGAAAAAAAATCATGAAAAGTTGCCCAACAGTCCCGCTACTCAAGTATAAAATGAACACACACAACATAAGTGGTGTGAGAAGTTAGGCCGTAATCCAGTTATTGATTGCCATACTGGAGATACGTCAAATTATCGTTAAAAACGTCACTGGCTACTTGGTAATGTTCATTTTATGCAATTTCCTTCGAAATGAGGTGTCAGTCTGCGGACTGTAATCTGAACTGAGTTCAGTTTGATCAGCTGAATAGTTTCAAAGTTTCTGATGACAACTACAAAACTCTAAGAACCAATGTGTTCCTTTAAGGTTAAGTACTTTATATAACTAGTTTGGCCTTGAATATACGAGTTTCTTTGTGTTTTCTGTTAATAGTTTCTGTTATTCCCTCATAATTATGTTTTTTTTTAGCTGAGAGTGGCTTGAGATATCGTAACTATGCAATCGTTTTTCGAAATGATTTCCAAAATACTTATTTGGTGCTTTTGTGCATTAGAGTATTAAGCCTGCTGGAACTTTTACTAGCTGCATACTTAAGATAATTAACCTCTTAGAAGTAATAATTGCTAATGAAGTCCTAATTCTTTAGCACTTTGGTGGAATAAAAATTTTTCACTGCCCCGCATTTCCCGCCGACACCATGCAACTGGCATTATACTACCCCCACTATGCTAACTGTTTCATGCAAGTTTTTTGTATTGAGTTCGTCCTTTAACTTTCTTCATACTAAAGCTCGAGAAATGAAGGAATTTGTTTCAGACGAGCAAAAACATACTTTTTGGTCCTTAAGTAAATTAGTAAATTACCTTTAAATTCTATTTTATCAGCTCCTGGGTAACAGCATGCAGTAAAATGTTGTCTTTTTATTTCGTGTAAAGACATTTGATAGTTTCCAGATAGTTTTAATACTTTTACATGTGTTGCCCCAACATTTCTTGGCCCAACATTTTATAAGTATTGGATACGACTCTGAATAGTCGGTATAGCTATGTAGTTGGTCGTTTCGTTCGGATGTGAGTGCTTAAATTTAACACCAACTTAAACATTTCAGAAACCGGCTTTGAATTTGTTTTGATTTTGAGTCTGATTTTTTGTTGTTGTTGTTGTTGTTTTTTTTCTTGCGGTTTGTTATTTATTTTTTCAGTTTTTTTTTTAATTTTTTTTTTACCACAATATTTGCCACAATGTTGTAAACAATTTTTTTCTTATAGTTTTTCCATAACAGGCTGGCTTGTGAAACACAGAATAAAAAAAAAACGAATCTTTTTTTAAACGTGAAAACAACAAATGTTTCTTGTACAAATTGGGGTGACCTTATCATGTTGGGCTCTCTTAAGAGCACAATTTAATGTTTTTTTTTTTAATTTTTTTTAAGAAAATTAAATAAATAAACACTTGAAATTAAATTAAAAAAGAAAAAACATTGTGTAAGCATATACACATTCTCGATAAACAATAAACATCGTCAATAATTAAACAAAGAATTGGTTTAAATGATGTTGAAATCTTAACCTTGAAAAGATACAATTTTTAGCTTCCAATTATTTAGAGAATCTAATGTGTACCCATTGTTATATCTCAACATGTAAAATGTAAGCAAAATACAGTTCGAATCAAGAAAACCAATTAAATAAAACGAAATTGCTTTCGAATGATCTATGTACAGTAGAATTAATCTTTTTTTCTTCGAATACATTGTCGACATTTTGTTTACATATTGTATTTTCAAATATTCACGGTTTTGTTGACCATGTTGTATTCTCGAGAATATATTCGAAAGCAACTGATTTCGGTTGTTGACTACATAAGAAATAAATTTCAAAAAAAAAATTATAGAGATTCGCCGTCCATATTTTTTTGATAGAAAGCGTTTAAATTTAAACTTGATGTTATATTGTCTAATATGATCTCTAGTACATACATACATACATATATACATACATACATAATTGGTCATTACAACTTAGCTTCTCATGTTGCTAGTGTTAATTATATACTTGAGTAACGGGACCTACAATTTAAAGTTGACTCTGAAGCTTGAAATTCTATTGTCTAATATGATCTCTAATACATACATACACACATACATACATACATAATTGGTCATTAGAAATTAGCTTCTCATACCACTTATGTTGCTAGCATCAATTTTATACATGATTGTCGGAACCTACATTTTAAAGTCGACTCTGAACAACAAATTTTTGAGGAACTTTCCATGGCAATTTTATTTTCCTATCAGAGCTTTTGCCAGAAATCTGCTGAGTGGCAGACGCCTAGGAATTATTGTATTCATATTTCGTTTTGTTGGAGATGTCTGCTCTGGAGTTTTAACGGTGCCCCCACGTCCAATAAGCCAATGCACTACCTATTAGACTTCCTTGCAATTTAAACCATCTAAATATCTGAGCAAGAAAGGAATACCACCATGGTCACTGCATTCTTGGCCAATAAATATAAAATCATGTCGAATTATAAAAACTTCTCTCTTCGGCTCTACCACCATCTATTTTCCGGATAAAAACACACTGAGCTTCATGAGTAATGTTCATACCCTGAGGATTATGTTTTAAATTGCTTGATGGTGTAGCGTGTGCATTAATACCAGATGTAATGAATATTACTATATTGCGTGGACTTCATTCGCCACTAAAGCCTCATGAATCGTTTCTGAGATCTTTTTCCAATGACGCCCCCAGTTCCAAGATGATGTTTAGTGCACTTAGGGCCATGACCTTCTATAATATATGCAGAGCTACTGTACTACTTAAATTCCACTTTCATGAGATTAATTATTATTAAAAATTATTCGCCTTCCATATTTCGTTCAAACGGGCATTCTTTGACAATCTAAGTTAACGTGTGCGACTTCCGGACAAGATATTGACGACCTCTTAGAGCAAGGTTCATTTCTTTGTTTTATGACTCCTCTCTCTTCTGTATATTGAGATATATTGTCTCAAAATCAAAAATTTTCATTTGCTATTCGTTTTGCTCAGAGATTAGAATAAAGCGCCGGTTAGCCAAACGTTCCACTAACGTTCGTTCGTTTTTTGCATATGAAGAGCAATGTAAATGGTTACCGAAATTACATTACGGTTCGGTACTCACGTACGTTTCATTGCATTCCGTGGACGTTTGGCTAACGGACGTTTTTTATTTTGCCCATGACCAGCAGTCCGTTGAAATCCGAAATTGAGAGGCGAACGAAATGACGGTGTCTTTGAAAAAATTAATTTTTAGAGAAAATTTGCAATCGACCTAGTGAACCGAATTGAAAATGAGGTTTATAAAGAGAGTGGAAGAGCGTCAAACGAAAACAAAGCTGGCCATTTAGGTGAAACGAAAATAAGAATTGCGTAGAATTGCGCTCGACTCCGAGAGCACTTCTTGGTCTACCTGGAGCAATTAATAGTTTACTGCACAAATGAGTAGTTTGAACAACTGCTTCAATTGATAAGTAGTTCGGTATTTTGTAATGTTGTAAGGAATCTGTTGTCAAGTTTACGACTTGTGGCAATTGTTAAAAAAATTTATCAAATTTTACTGCCATAGGCAATTAGGTGTTGTTTCTAGTGCATTATCGTGTATCTATTTTCGAAATGGAGTAACTGGTCACTCTAACATTGACAGAAAACTAAGAAAATAATAAGAATGAAACGAAAACATTTTAATAAGAACAACAATAAGAATGGCAATCATAATCATGTAGTGAGTGCAACATTGAATGCGCAATAAAGCCCAGCTTTTTAACCATGAATATCGTTATCGACCTTTTGCAAAAGCTTTCACTTCAAAATTTCAAACAATTTTCCAGATACGCTGACTTAAATAACGTTTGCAAATTTTAAAGAATATCATGATCAATAAAGTCCACCTATGTATACCCATATCGTCTGGATTTTTAAGAGAAATTATTTGGCTTCAATGGCTTCAGAATAATGATGCTGATGCTTTTTAATTCAATATGAAAACAAAATATATTACAACTTATTGGTTAAATATATAAACGTATGTATACATTATGTATGGTACATATGTACATAAACACATAACACATAAAGAAGAAGAAGAAGAATTCTTACAGAAATGTCAGGAGGGCTGTGATTATTATTGTAGTACTTTTCAGTCTGATTACGTGCGAATACGGTCTCAGAGCATTTCGTGTGGTGATATAAGCATATCTGAAATTTAAAGCGGTTTAAAATATCAAGCGCGTATAGAGAAGATAAGGAAAATCGATGGGTTTCTGAAAGAAGGTCGACGATAAAACTGTCACCATGGAAAGTTCAAATTAATTCCTACATGAGATTAAAGTTTCTCATAACGTTCTTCAAACAAATGGTCTCACAAAAATTTTACTCATAGGCAAAGGTAATATGGTGTAGACACCAGACAAATCGGGCCCTACATAGCTTGTATACGTCGAACAGAATTTGTTTTGAACCTATCAAGAACCTATTTAAGTGATAACGAGGGTTTACGCCAGGAGACTGGGATTACCGACTTCATAACGCATTCTTAAGAAGCTACTACGACGAAAAAGAACGGGAGAATGCATAAAATCTTCTCTGTTATTGTCCGGCGCTTGGAAAACTGACAAGAAGAATTCATTGATACTTAGAATTTTACAACAAAGCATCTCTAGCCAAAGGCGATGTGAAAAAGACTGCACAACTTCATAAGACTCTCTGGATGGTTGATATATGCCAATGAGGAGCTATAATTATATGACGAAACAGGTAATATTTCTATTACAACTGGACCTTATAGACCCAGTAGTAACATGTGCTTATTAAGGTCTAACAGTATAACTAAAATGTACAAACATGGTTATTTTTTTTTCTAATGATGTACTCGCAGATTTATTTCTGCTGCATTAAGTATCAGAAGTCATCGTAGTCTAGTAGATAGTGTGTTGACTTATTAAACGTGAGGCCACAGTTCAAACACCAGGTCAGACATCTCGATCAAATCGAAATATGAAGAAATATTTCTTCGGCGACTTCCTCTCAGCAGATTTCTTGCAAAAAATTCTGAGAGGAAATAAAATTGCCAAGAAAAGTTTCTCAAAAAAATCTGTCGTTCGGAGTCGACTTTAAACTGTAGGTTCCGCCACTCATGTATGACATTAACACACACAACATTAGTAGTGTCTGAAGCTAGGATATTATCCTTACTGATTAAAGGGTTCTAATGGCCATTTATGTATGTATGTGTGTATTAAGTACTTGCTAATGAATCTTTGGCATGCTTAGATTGCATAAATTGCTCGTAATGCTGGTTGTACTCCAAAAAAAGTGCTCAAACTTGAATAATATTTTTTCACAAATTTATTAATACGACCAAAAATTTAAATTTTATGAATACGTTACGTTGATAAAAATAAAACAAAATTCCTCTGAATGGATTCTTAGTTTTATTAGAAGACTTACAATGTGAATGGTGAATCACGGTACGAACCATTTCTTCTGGAACTTAATAAATGTACCTACGTATGTATGTATGTATAAGTGGGTCAAATTAAAATAGTTTAGTAAGTATAATTTGATTTACTGGAAAAAATTAATTACAACACAACACACATTAATTTATCATTTCAGAATATTAAAATTAGTCACACTGTTTATAATTATGACAAGGCAAATATTATGCTTTTTCATTCACTAATAATTAAACAACAACAACTATTGAAAGTGTTTAAAATACATTTTGAGTTGTTGATTGAGTCTAATTAATCTGTTTCTTTAACAATTTTATATAATTATGCGTCACTCAAAAAAGTGAAATAAAAAACAACAAAAAAAATTACTAAAGTTTTGATTTACAATGCTTTTAAGAAATGTGTAGCAAGCATACAGTTTTTGTTAGTGCATCATAAATCATTACATAGCCACACTTTTCATTATTGGGCGAGTTTAAAAACTAGTAATGCTGGAAGAGATTTTTATCTAACAATGACTTTCAAATGACTTTCATTAATCTTCTTCTAAATGGCCATAAAATAATAAAAAAAAAGAATAAAGAAACCAAAGTGAAACTGTGCGTTAGCAAACGACAAGTAACAAGAAGGTACTCATCGAAAAGAAAAGGGACCTAAAATGGCTTTATGTTGATTATAAAGAACATTTTTCAGTTTTTGGTATGAAACAAAAAGGAGATGGAGATGGAAAACTGTTATTATGGTATCTCCACTATACCCTACACTAGTGTTGCAAAATTGAAATTTTAAAATGGTACTGAACTATATTTAAAAGAGTACTTTTTGGCTTCAAATGGTACTTTTGTATAAAAATGCATACGTAATGGATTAGGGTCTAATTTCCCACACCACTTATTTTGTGTGTGTTTATTTTATATATGAATGACGCGACCCTCTGTTTAAAGTCGACTCCGAATGACAGATTTTTGAGGCACACTATCATGGTAATTTTATTAAACTAACGATTTACACGTGTTCCTCACATACAAGACAGAAACAGCTGTTTGGGAACGTAACAAAACGTAAAAGCCCCGTTTAGTCATACGTTGATGGAACGTAATGTGACATACGTTCGTTTTTAGCATATGAAGTGCATTGCTTGTACTTACCAAAATTATATTACGGTTCGGCAAGCCTAATTCTACGTTTAGCACTACGTTGCACATGTTGCTAATGCCTTCATAAATGAAAAGCGCAAGACATAAAATATGTTTTAATAAAAAAGAGTACTGAAAGCGTTGTTGGGGTACTGCGGTATTTTTGAAATGAAAAAGTACTGAAAAAAGTACGAAAGTATTGAATTTTTCAATACTGCCCTACACCATCACCATAATGGAGGAAAATATTAGTTGAACCTTATAACAAAACATTATTTTTTTTTGTTGTTGGGAAATACAATTGTTCAGGGTAGAAATGGAATATTATTTCAATCATATGGCTGCTGCAGCTGGCCTCACAGTATCTCATACGATCGGACCAATTGTCGTGCACTTTTTCGAGTGTATAGAATAGTATATCGACAATGGCATTACGAATGATAACCTTCAAATCCTCATTTGTCTCTGTTTTGTCGGCATAACACTTTTCTTTAACGGCCCCCCACAGAAAATAGTCCAAAGGCAGCTTTTTGGCAGCCAATTAAAATCACAATTTCTGCATATTAAACGGCCACCAAACGCTTGACGCAATTAATAGATTGTGGCATGAGATGTGTGGCAAGTTGCATCATTCTGCTGGAACCAAACATCGTCTAATACTATGGAGAGCAGATACAAACAAATTGTTTATCATGGTGCGATAGATGCCTTCATTGACCACAATGGTTGCGCCATCATTATTTTGAAAGAAACATGGGGCAATGATGCCTTTGCTCTACAGGCACTCGTAATGGATGCATTAGCTTCTTTAAGACCACGTGTGGGTTTTCTGAGTCCCAAATAAGGCAATTTTACTTATAAACGTACGCACCAAGATGAATGAGCTTCATCCAAAAAGATGATTTTTTTTCTTTGGCAAAATCGACATCATCGTCATTATTTGTTGGCCCAATGAATCCCAGCTTTGCTCAAGCGTAAATCGGTTCATTTCGTTCAGTGGAGAGTATATTCTCTCCACTGATTGTGACAGAATAGAATGACATAAGTTTTGCCAGATTCGGAATAGTCATTGGTTCAAATTTAAACCGATTTATAGACCACTCTATGTAAAGTCTGATAAATATGCTTTCAATTTCGGTAAACATCAGAAATAGTGTAAGCATTACAAATCGCATGTTAGAAATGAGTTGTCAATCAAATCTTTCCGAAATAGCATTTATGGCGTCCAATTCATTCAAGCTTTCCCATGTAAAACCGGCTAATTTGAATACCAACAGCTTTGAAAGTTCTTTAAGAAGCATCAATTAATTTTGCAATAGGAAGATGGTGGGGATAGTCAATAGCTATCTAATGATTGCTTTAAGTCTAAGATAATTGTGGCAAAAGTAGGGCATGGGTACTACAGTCTTACTGCTTATTCACTTTCATTTTAAAGTGTTCTTTGTTTACGATTTCTTTTTGAATGTTTAAAGAAAAATTATGCTAATTTAGCAAATATTTAACTTAAAATGTTATTTGCCTGGCTTACGACTAACAACATTGTTGTTGAGTTTTCATTAATTTCATTTATTTATGCGATGGTATTTTCCTATGTTGTTGTTGTCATTGTCGTAGAACTTGATTTTCCCATTAGGCTTTTATTCTCGACATTGCATGGAAACTAATTGATTTTTATTTTTTTCTGCTAGTCTTTCTTGGTCAGTCTCATTAGCAAAACATTTTAAATTTTTCTTTCAACATTTTCTTTCTTTCTGTTTGTCTAATTTTTCTTTATGGCTTTAAAAGACAATTGAAATAACAAATAACGCCGAAAGATTATGCAAAAAGGAAAATAAGTTAATGGCCGGTCTTCGGTATAAACGAAAATTTAGCACCCTGTCACTAAATGTGAGAATATTTTGTATCACAGTAATATTTCGAAGTAGGACTTGAAAATCAAAATTTTGTTTTTTCTATTCGAATTTATTCACATCCATTGACGTATTCTGAATAAAATTTTTACGTTCAAAATAAAATCAAATGGATTTGGCGAATTCAGGCTCTTTCAAGTTATTTTTCAAAAAGTTTTCTATTCGTTTACATACATACTTCCAGTATGGATTTACAGCATTCCGCGGATAACGCCCTTTCAATGCTTATATGCGGGGAATTCTTACATCGAAATCCCATACCTGACAGCAAATAGCAGAGTGTGATGCAGGCTGATAAAATTCTATATTTCTCATTGCTGTCAACGGCTTAGTATTCAATGGAATGCCGGCTGGTCGGAGACGGTTTTGAATATCTTCTACAGATCGGTGTGGTGAACAAAGTCATAATTTGCTGATCCTCCGTGTCACTTCGGTATCACTGTGAAGAAATTGCTGAAAGACTTGGATTCGTAGCAGACTTTGTAGACATAGTCAAGAGGTCCATTAACTGGGCACAGAATCAGGCTGTTGACTCGACCGAGTCTTGCATCAAGTGAGATTAGTGTAAGAAAAACTTTACAAATTACGAAAAGCGTACATGGATGGATTATAGGTTTTCTATAATCAATGAATTATCTGTGATTGCGTTGCCTCAGTTGGTTATACCTTCTGTATGGGAAAGAGTGCAGCTTCAGCCTCAAGTAGAATAAAACCATAAGGCACATTCTATGGAATTCCATTGAGTTGTCCAATTTCGTTTACTAAATTTTCCAATAAATCTGCCGTATGACGTTAATGGCGAAATTTCGCTTCCAATGGCGCAAGCAATTCAGAAACGTTTAATAGCACGAACGAGGGAGCTACGAAATAGGATCACTTTTGAAATGAAATTTACCACAATGCAGGGGCTTCTAAACGAATTGTTTTTAAAGTAATTTATAACATGAAGTACAATTTTTCAAGACGAAATAATTTCACTACATTTTAAAGCAAAAAATCAAGATTGCTTTCAGTATTACTGTGCAATGAATTACTATATCAGTGGCTCTTATATCCGGGGAAAACTGTACTTGATAATGCATACGTTGATTTTATTGGTAACATTTTCGTTGTATATTTTCAAGGTAGTTCTTGCGACTAAATAGACTCAGAATTTCGATTTTCGTAAAACTTTGGAAAACATTGTCGGAAGATGCCTTCAAAATGTAATATCTCTCATGGTCTTAATGGCAATAAGAAACAATATATCACCGCCTGTTTTAAAGTTAACACCATTCCAACTGAGTGAAGATTTGAAACATTCTCGTCATAGTTTGCTTTTCTACTACAGGAAAGATAAGATTATGCAGCAAACTGCTGATAAAAATGTGTAGAGTTTTGCAAAGACGATACAGCAATTAGAAAATGCAGCACTGCTGAAAAAAGTTTGCTCGCTTTTAATTTTATAATTTTGATGTCATAATTTTGATGATCAACCACTAGAAAGGTCAAAGGGGGTATGGAAAATATTGAGATGATCGATACGGCAGCACTGAGGTTGTTGTTAGGGAACTAAGCATTTAATAGAAAATACTTATCAGACACGTGAAGGAAACTGGATATATAAAGCAGCGCAATATCTGAGCATGTTTCACAGGTTAAACAAAACGATATTGAAACATTCTTGAAGTGAATGATTATGGGCGATAAAAAGTGATCCACGTATGTACAATAATCTGCATAAAGATTATGAACTGCTGCCAACTGAAGTCCCCTAGACGACAGTATTGACATGAATGCTAAATTGGAAGGGAGTTGCTTATCATGAATGTTCATAATCTAATCAAATGATTGATGAATAAGATTGCAGCAATCAACTGAAAGCTGATAATCTCTACACTGTTGGCTTTACAACAAAAATTACAAAATTTCATCAATCAGAACAGCAGACAGTTTTATTATCAAGAAACCAATACTATCCCTAAGCGTTTGGTTTCGAAAAATTTACTGCATCGTAGGTTCCGTACTCAACATCCATATATCAGCATAAATAATTATAAAAGTCGCTATAGCTAGACTAGATAGTGTGTCGGTTTATTAGACGTAAGGCCACGGTTAAAATCCCAGGTCAGTCATTTCCAACAAAACAAAATTTGAATATTTCTTCGGCGACTTACCCTCAGTAAACTTTTGCAAAAAACTCTTGAGAGTAACTAAAATTGGAAGTCGCCGTTGTTAGAGTAGGTAGTGTGCTGGCTTATTAGACGTAAGGTCACGGTTAAAACCCAAGTCAGATATTCCAAAGAAACGAAATTGTGAAAACAATATTAAATCTCCCGGACTATTATCCTACTCCCAGACATGTGTAGACTTTCAACCCAAAGGATAAACAGGCTGTTTCTTTTTTTAAATCTAAAGTGTGTGCACATAGTCATGTAACAACTAGAGATTGAAAGTAGCATTATCACTATGCTAGAGTGCATATGTATGTACATAATATGATTAATGTGTTCATTTAAATTAATTATAATACAGAAATTAACTTTAATTTTCCTTATTTTTATGAGCTCTATGAAGACCCTCTGCATACACAACGAAACAACGAAAGTAAAAAGATCTCCATTTACATACTTCTGAGAAGTGGTAGCTGGCTAACTAGGAAAGTGTATGTACATATGTATGTCTGTACATGTGTGTATGTCTATATTGTATAGAATAGAGCCATTCATGTTTTAATTTTATGCGTGAGTATATTTAATTTTGTAATTTAATTTTCCAAACTTACGTATTGTATTGTATTGTATGTGTGTATGTATGTATGTATGTATGTATGTTCGCTTGTTTATAAAATGTTATACATTTTGAATTCATTAGAATTCTAAGAAAGTGTCAGTCATCACAATCACTCACTCAATTCATGCATACACAACAACATTACGAAATAATTTTAAAGAGTTAATGACGAACCGACTGACAAGTTGAAAGGCCAAAAACTCAAGAAGAAAATAATGAAAACGACAAAATGTGAAATGAAAAGAACAGAAAAAACGGAAAAACCCAAAATTATATGCGAATAAATACGTTTTTTTTTCTCTCTTTTGTAAGCCTATGTATTTAATTATTCTTTGCGTTTTTTTCAGTTTTTTTTTTTTTTTGATACCAAAATACCAACCTTTACTGCCAAAAACGAAAGAATAAATTGTTTGAAGTCAAGTGGGTCGTTTTTCAATTTTAACCACTTTTATTTATTTCTTATGTCTCGAAGTGAGTGGTGGAGTGATGATATTTGTTGTTAAATTTCATTTCAATTTGTCAATTTTAATTGTAAGATTTTTTTTAAGTTCCTTAGGCATTTCGTTTCACTTTTCTTTTCTCTTTTTTGTATTTACTCTTTAGATAATTAATTTTTTTTTTGTATTTCTATTTGTATTCTTGTATTATTTTCTAATTTATGATATATTAACTAAGCGTTGGCCTTCTTTGGCATACAAATTTGACGATGATATTTGTAAGACACTCATGTGGAGACATGGGACCCCCTTTTCTGAACAATTTTTTTTTAAATATTTCTCACTAGTTTAGTTGAAATACCAATGAAATTCGATTCAAATTCAGTGCAATGGAAAGAAAGTAGAAAAATTCACCTACTAAATGAAAAAACAATCGAAAATAGTTATCCAGGACAAGTTTTTCACAAAAGCAAGTTTTTGAAGTACATACCCCATAGAACATTATTCGATGTGTGAAAATCTGCGATCTGTTTTCTGATTTCCAAGTTAAATTCGGGAGAATATAGTTGGTAGTGTGTTTGAAGCCTCGGTTCAAAACCCAGTTAAGATATCTGCAACAAAACGAAATGTAAATATTCCTTCGGCGACTTCCCCTTAGCAAACTTCTGGCAAAAGTTCTTAAGAGTAACTAAAATTGGAAGTCGCCGTAGTCTAATAGGTAGTGTGCTGGCTGATTAGACGAAAGGCCACGGTTCAAATCCCCGGTCAGACATCAAATACGAAATATAAAAAAATATTTCTTCGGCGACTTACTCTCAGCAGATTCTCTGGCAAAAGCTGAAAAAGTAAATAAAATTGCCGTGAACATTTTCTGAAAAAATTTGACGTTAGGAATCGATTTTAAGCTGTAGGTCCCCCGCCACTTATGTATAAAATTAACACACACAACATAAGTGATATGAGAAGCTAGGCCTTAATTCAGACTGATGGGTTGTAATGGCCAATTATGTATGTGAGTAAATTAAATTTTGACCGACGGACAAAGTTTTTGAAGTCGGTCTATACCTTTAATAAACACGGTTCTAAGAGCTGAGCTTTGATTTGGGCATCTTAGTAGATATTCATTTTGCAATAAGCGATCATCGATATTGATTTATGATTGACATACAGTAAAAAAAATCTAACTTAACTGCTTCAGACATTTTCTTCAACACATTGGACATAATCTCGCAGCCAGTAGATAACTTACATATGAACTGACTTCCGATTCTAAAACAGCAAGCGCAAGTTAGCTCACAGTAAGATTTTCAGAGTTTTATCTCAACTATTTCGAATTAATGACTGAAAGCATTAAGTTATTTGGAATCTATAAGCACAGACGAAATCTATACAGAAGGACCGTATAGCATATATGAGTACATGAGTGATGTGGTGCTGAGTTTGAACGATAAGGGTCGTGATTTCTTTTCTCACCGGACATAAGGTCAAAGTTATTCGCAATAATTTTAGTATAATTTGCAATTGTATTTTAATTAATAAACCAATAATCACACTCACTTACTGCACATCTAAAGGGCTGCTATAATATATGATGGCGGACAATATTTGTAGTTTTAAGCTTGTCAAGAACTGGGTTGTGATTCTGGTTTCATAAGATTAAGTTCAAGTCAGTATTATATTGTATTGTGTTGTATTGACAGTCAGAAAAGGAAAAGTGGTCTGTTTTATCTTTCAATTGCAAACTCCAAAAACTTTAAAAGACATATGAGTGTTATCGTAGTCTACCAGATAGTGTCTTAGTTTATGAGGCAAACACCAGGTCAGACATCTTCAACTAAACGAAGCATGAAAAATATTTCTTCGGCAACTCTCTCTCAGCAGATTTCTGGCAAAAACTCTAAATTCTGTCGTTCGAAATCGACTTTAAACTGTAGGTTCCACTACTAATGTATAAAATTAACAACACAACATAAGTGGTATGAGAAGATAGGTCGTAATCCTAACTGAAGAATTGTAATAATCAATAATGTATATGTATGTGTGTATGGTATATAATATGGCAATCTTTTTTGCTATCTCTCTGTTTATTTTTTATTCTCTGTTACAATTGAAGCATCTTTACTGAACTTAAAATGTCAGTTGGGTTGATGACATCGCGGTTAACAATGCTTAACAATCGAAGAAGTATTTGGAAATATTGAATGAATTTTCAAGAGTTTTTTAATTTTCAAAATATCTTTAAAACCCTTACCTTAATTGTTTTTGTTATGAAAATTTCATTGTGTTCAGCCAAATTAGCTGCTTGGGTCTGGAGTAAAACAATTAACATCCGGTGTTTGTTCTTGTTCAAAAATATTTTTTTTTATTTCGCATTTTCTTACACTTTATTTTCAAAAAAAAAAAAAAAAAAAAAAAAAAAAAAATTGTTGTTTTGATTGCTTTAAGCGTGAAATCGTGAAAATGTTTGTTAATTTTCTGTAATTGCCTCTGTACGAAAATGTATCCGAGTGTCTATGGTAATGTAAATAAAGCACAGATTGTTAACGAATCAACAACAATCAAGGCCTTTATTGTTTTATTTTAATTAACCAATTAGTGAATGACGGTTTGGTTGAGTGATCGTTGCCTAACGTATGAAATCACGAAGATGTTTGTATTTTTGGACTTTTCAAACACATTTTAAATTGAAATCTCTTTATAAATGAATTTGTTTTTAGTGGTTTTTAAAAATCTGGGAAGATTATTACAGAAATTAAATTCTTTGAATGCAACTCATGACAATATAACCAAGGTAAAGCTAAATAGGCCAAAGTTCCCTTCTTACAAAGTTTGGTATTTTTATTAGAACAAGAATAATTTTTAATTCGACGATATTGCCACGAAATTAAAAATAAAAAACTTAACATAATACATTAAAAGCCATGTATCATGCATGCTTACCTAGTGTTATGAAAGCTGTTCCTGCAAGCAATTATATTTTTAGAGGATCTCTACACAATAGCGATTAATTTGAAATCAATATTGTTTAATAGTGTTTCATTAATTTTGAAAATAATTAATTAATGAAGTCGTCGTAGTCTAGCAGGTAGTGTGTTGGGTTTTTAAACGAAAGGCCAGGTCAGACATCAAAAACGAAATAGGAAAAAATATTTCGTCGGCGGCTTCCTCTCAGCAGATTTCTGGCAAAAACTCTGAGAATAAATAAAATTGCCATGAAAAGTATCTCAAAAATTTGTCGTTCGGAGTCGACTTTAAACTGAAAGTCCCGCCACTCATGTATAAAATTAACACACACAACCTAAGTGGTGTGAGAAGCTAGGCCGTAATATTGACTGAAGAGTTGTAATGGCCAATTATGTATGTAAAATAATTAACATCTTCTATCAACCTGATATTTGAGTGCAGATCACATTTCACACAAAAGTGCATAGTTTTGGTCATTATAATTGAAAAATAAGATTGCAAAATATTTTGAAATCAGCAGAACATGTTCATCTCAGTCATCCAAATTGAATAAAAACAACATTAACCCAATAATTACACTGTGTTAGGGGTAATGTTTTCACTGATAGCCCTTAATTTCACAATTTTATTAATGCTTGTACTTGATTTTTGGCAAAATTGTATGTTTCATTGCTGTTAGCATTTAATTTAACATTAAAATAATGTACACATGGATCGAACATAAAATGGAATTTTTTCATTAAACGTTTAAGCGCCTAATGGCCAAAAGTATTCTCATAACGGCAACTGATGTGGTTGAGATTGCGTAACAATATTGTTACTTATTTAAGATGTATAATCCACTTCATACTTAAAGTTTAATAAATGCATTTAAAAAACCCCAATCTAAGGAGCCGGTTAGTAGATGATTAGTGCTTAAAAGAGGTTTTCAATGAAATTATAATTTTCTTACGCGTCGGCACCAATAGCCACCGGTGGTCCAACATCTTCGGCTTTTAACACACATAGGTCACGAACATCAACAATGTTCATTAAAAAGAGCATAAAATTGCATTCAGTTGCTTAGCAGCTTCTAAAGAAAAAGGTTTTTGTCGCTTTTTTCAGCTTTCAATTATACACCCAAAAAACTATTACAGTAGGATTCACTATTTTCCACTGAGATTCACTAATAACAATGGGAAATTATCTCCATTTTTGGAAGAATATTTCTCAAGCCTTTAGGAATTAGGCGGTGTACATATTTTTTATGTTCTCCACTAGCTATTTATAGCACATTTTTAGATTACACTTGAAAATATTACTGAGAATTTTCCTCTGGCTTTTACACATGTTTCTCTCTAATACACTCTCTCTTTATGCCGACGTCTGCTTATACAACACTTTTTTTTGAAGGGTTTATCCTCTTTTTTATAATTTCTTCAAAGCATTTAACAGAAATTATGATTATTATGCTAGAACAAGTGACAATGTATCGTGCATAAATGATGTCCCATGAAGACGGATTTCTATTTATGGTCGGGAAGTGTTCGACAATTGCTGTTTTGAATGTTGTTTCTTTAAGAAATAAAATTTAAGAACTCGATGCCGTTCGAAAGAGAAAAATTATTAAAAAAAAAACCTCAAAAAAGGTTAATCACAATTACAAGATGCTTTCTAATAGGTTTTATTGGGACTCAGGTCGACTGGTATGAAATTAGGAAGAGAGTTAAAAGTTATTGACCCCAGAGGGCCAAGTTCGTTTTCAAGGGAAATGATTTTCGTTTCCTTTTTTGAAATAAACTATACATGACCGAGAAAGAATAAATCTCAATACTTGACAATTCATTACTTCTACATGATAGTGACTGAAACGTATACTTAGGTACTAGGTATGAGATTATTCAAATGCTATATTTTTCACTTTAATCGAATTTTCCATTGTACTTCTTAAAAGGGATTAAAAAATTTTAAATACGCTGGAAAAAAGAACCCAACAATAGAACCCGAAGCAGATTTTCTGTAAAATTAATTGATTTCATATCCAAAATTATTGAAACATTTTTAAGTTTATCATACGATTTTATTAAGCGAGATGTCAATTCCTTCACAAGAGAATGCATTTTAAGAATATCATCACTTTTTTATATTTTTTGATTAAAGTTTGCAACTTTGAATGGACAAACTTGAAAAATTATGAAAAATTGCGCATTTGTGAAGTTTACCTCATCGAACCTAATAGAATATTAAATCCAATAATATATATATGGACACCGTTTCAAAGATCCATATCTCCCATTTCTAAGGAGGTTTAAATTTTTGGCGTCGGTTCAGGAATGTTTGTGTAATCAATAAATTTGTGCGTAAAGTCCACAAAAATACAGTTTTTCTCAAATAAAACAAGTTTGGAGGGTTCGAGAAACATAAAAAAAAAAATATTTTTGAGTTCTACTCAATTAACTAAACAACTTAGACTAGGTAGTTACTCGGGTGCAGTTAGTTTCTTGCATTTGGTCACATAGTCGCTTTCTATCAAACCTCGGTATCGATCTGCATTGATGGTTCCACTCAGGGTACATAACAACGTTCTGGTTCCATTAGAGATATAGCATTGTGTTCTTGTTGAGTCGATCTGATTTTTTGCAGTCGGAGTTCGTGATTGATTTGAGTTTATCCCTTGATTTTTTTTTCTCCGTTTTGGATTCTGAGAAAAAATCAATTTTTCATTATCAGTAGCAAATCCTATATAACGCTGATTATCATTCGTGTCTTTAATGTAAAATTTCATTTCATTTCAGTGCTTTTGTAGTTTTTCTACTGTCTATCTGTCATTCATTCAAATCAGTTTTCCAGACCTTCGGATCCTTCCCATGGCTTTTAAATGAAGAGAAATTTATTAACATTTCTAGCAATTGTTTCTGGACTCAATTCAAACCTTTTTACTGACCTTTCACGTTCTTCATTTAGCTTATCAAGCCATCTTCTGCATGTTGCTCCTGACAGAGCATGGTTACCATATGTATCGACAAGCACTTGATGCAACACTCATTTGACAATCGTGACAATTTTATTTAAACGAAGCAAAAATTATGTAAAAATTCTTTACTTTTTCAATTTTTATAAAATTTTGTTTCTTATTCGTTTTAGGATTACGATTTGAATTAAAATGCTGAACAATAGAATAAGGTCTGCAGATTGTTTATCCACAAACTTATTGTGTTTTTAAATATTTTATAATTTTGTTTTCTAAAAATAAAGACTATCATTTGACCACACCAATTATTTGTTACAATACCAATTATAATGGTGCGTATAGTCGGTAATGAGATGGTGTTGGCTGTTAAGACTTTCCAATTTTATGTTCGTTTAACCAAACACGCAATTTGAAAAGCGTGTAAGGAAAAACCATCAGGCATTGTATAGGCGTAATTTTCTGGCCTAATTTACTGCCGATATGATTATACTACTTATACAGTGTAGAGCAAATACTTTCACAATAACCTACGCCATGATAATTATTAAGGTTAACACATCAAAACTCATTAAACTCATCATCGTATTAGTTGGAACAATATGTAGATGTACCATCGGATTAAAGGCCTATTTCTCTCCTTTCCAAAGAAATTAGAATTTGGAAAATCGATTTAAAAGTATCTGAGTAATCGATAAATATTTATCAAGTTTTTTTATAACTCATGGTTAGAGCGTTGAAAGAATATAAAAAAAATTTTCTACTGAAATTACAATCTAAACCAAGGTGTTAACAAGTTATATAAAGAGTATGTCTGCTACACTATTTCAGTCTTCACTGTAATATTTGGCTTTAATAGCTAGGTCGTAAAGAGGCAACGGAATATTTACATAAACTTTTAAAATTGTTGGTTAGTCAATAGAGGTAAAAAAAAAGAAAGAAAATTAAAATTCTTTATAATTTTCTGAATATAAATACGACAAGGACATTTCACCGCAGGCTAGTCCTTTTACGACACGCACATTATAGTGGCTGATGGCTAAACTATGAGTATATTCGATTGCGTACATAAAACAAGCCGTGTGACATGCTGTGATTATTGTTATTGTTTCGACATTACGAAAGCCAAAATAAACGTCAAGGAGTTAAGCATGTTATTAACATGTCTCCAATGTATCTGAACAAAATTCATACTCTAGCACAAACACACACACACACACACACACAGTCATATGGCTTCTGTTTTAGTGGAAAATTGTGTTTTTCGTTTTGTGGAAAATTACCGTTATTCTGGATGTATTTATTAAAGACAAAAAATAAAAAAGGAGTGTCTTTGATGTCATTCATTACAATGTAAGCATGTTTGTCTCATGTTGTTATTCGCAAGCAACATCATAATAATTTCGGATTAAATACAACCCCAAAAAAAAAAATTGTCTAAAGTAATGTACTTCCGATCCAAGAAACACATAATTTGTCTAGGTAAACTAATATTATGTTTTACCATTGTATTCAAACAGTGTAATTAATAATTTCATGCATAAAATGCTTCATAAGCATAGAGATTATGTATCTGGGGAATATAAATATGAACTAAGGCAAGTCACACTTTTCAGCAAAGCATATTATAAAGATGCATACATGAGTTCTGTACATATACTATTGATATGTTATCATGTTTATTTATTAACAATGTTAAGTTTCAAATATAATTAAATTTAAGGCATTTGCTGTATACATTTAATGTATTTTGTGTGAAGAGTTTCTAACTGTGTATGTGATTTGAACTCTCTTAATTTGTTGAGTGTAATTTTATATGCCATAACAGAGGTATGGTCTTTCAGATCACCATCAATATTTGCAACAATCTTTTACAAAAGTAAAGAATTTGGTAAAACAGGCTCTAATTGCGCTAATTTGTCTTTCAGAAAGTAATTATGTTGCATTTTTATTTGATTATTTAATTAAATATATTCTTCAAATGCTTATTTTTTATTTAAAAAGTAACACCTTTCCACTGATAACATTGCAGAATCAATTTTATTCGCAAATCGTATTAACAAGGACCAAACTTTCGGTGTTCACTGTGTTTAACTTTTACCATTTTAGTTGAACTGCCATTTATCAATCACAGACTCACGACTTATCACTAACTGACCATTGATGATTGACTGGCAGCATATTTTTTTGCATTTATGCTATCTTATTTCACATTTGGTAACTTCGAGGTAACCCTACTAGGCAGCTAACCAGATAGCCAGCTATACAGCTATCTTGGTATTTTACTATGTAGCTAGTAGGCTAGACATGTATTCAACTACTGAGATAACTGGCTAGCTGGGTAGCTGTGTGGCTGGTTACTTCAATAGCTGAAAACATGTTTAGCTACCTAGCTCGCCAGCTACCTAGCTATCCAACTACTGATTTAGCCAACTACTCTACTCGGCAGCTAACCAACTACCCTACTTGGCTGCTAGCCAGGTATACAGCTACCCTGGTATCCTACTAGGCAGCTAGCCAGCTAGACATGTATTCAGCTACTGAGGCAAACAGCCACACAGCTACCCAGCTAGCCAGTTACCTACCAGCTATCCACTTGGTATCCAGCAACTGAGCTAGCCAGCTTGCCAACCACACCCACTAAAACATCTTCTTCAATACTTGCAAAGTTATAACTTACATTTAATCTATCTTAAAATGTTTCAGTGGGCGTGGCTCTACTGGGTGTTAGAAGAAAATAAAGGTTTAGGTTCTTAGTTTTCGTTTGATGTCAAGTTTATCAAAACTGATTACTAAACAGTCAAAGTTATCAGAGTTTATATTGACCAGATAGCCAGTTGATTCAGCTATTCTAGCCAGTAGGATACCAGGGTAGCTGGCTAGCAGGTTACTTGTCTAGCTGGCTAGCTGCCTAGTAAGATACCAGGGTAGCTGCATAGCTGACTTGGTGGCTATCTGGGTAGCTGGCTAGTTAGGTAACTGACTAGCTCGCTAGCTGGTTACCGATCTAGTTGGTTACCGATCCAACTGGCTAGCCAGTTAGGTAACTACCCAGATAGGCAGCTACCCAGCTACCCTTTTGGCCAGCTAGAAAGCCACCTTACTACTCAGTTACCCACATATTAAGCAAGTCAGCTACCCTGCTACCCAGCCACATAGTTACTCAGCTAGCCGGGTAACCAACTAGCCAGGTAACCAGCTAGCTAGCTATGGATCTACTCTGGTATCATACTAGGCAGCTACCCATCTGCCCTTCTGACCAGCTACAAAGCAACCCTACTACTCAGCTAGCCACCTATCCAGCTAGCCAGTTACATAGCCAGCCAGCTACCCTTCTGGCCAGCTAGGAAGCTACCCTACTACTCAGTTACCCACATATTAACCAAATCAGCTACCCTTCTACTCAGCTAGCCAGGTAAGCAGCTAGACGGGTAACCAGCTAGCCAGTTACCGAGTTAAAAAAATCAAAAATCTGTTGTTCGGAATCAACTTTAAAATGTAGATCCCGCTACTCATCGATAAAATTAACACACACAATGACCAGTTATGTACGTATGTGTAAAAGGCCAAATAATGCAGGATAATTCTATAGCTTCAGGAGCATGATGAGAGTAAACAACCTTTATGCAATGTGATATAAGCATGATAAATAGTGAATAAATAGTGGAACGGTATCGTTCGGTGCCAGAGTGAAATATATGGAACCCATGGAGAAAGTAGAAAGTTCATGTTAACGAAAGTTGTGCTCAATTAAATCTGGATATAGAGACGGAACATAAAATTACTGGCTGATTTTTAGACTCATAAGTCATAAGTATGGCACTGTCTAGATAAGTTGAAACAGTTAGTGAATCGAAAAGGGGTCATTTAGAATCAAAAAAATTGACTTCTTTTGTAATAAGAAATAACAGATTTGATGCATTATCTGAACCACAACGATTCTTTTATGTTCATTTAAGTTAGTGCATCATCTTACTAGAGAACAAATTCAAAGAACGATATGCGTATCTCCCAAAATACTAGAACCTGAATTCTTTTATTATAATTTCGTTGAATAATTTATTTTTTTTTCTTTGATTTATAATTTACGATTGAAATTTCGTTTTTCTTTTTTATTACAAACGATATTGTCTTGGGTTTTAGGGAACTTTCAGTTCTAAAATTTCTTTCATGTTACACTGAATGACTCTGAATTTCTCTCTATTTCCGAGTCAAATACGCATACAACATATGCAGCATTCAACAGAAAATTTTCTTTTCTATGATCGTTAAACAAAACGTAGATATTTTTTTGGGATGAAAATTTATTTATTCTGTGCATAAGAAGAAAAGCAATAAAAATTTTATAAAATTTTAAATTGAAAAATGTTTGGAAATTAATTGACTATTCTTGATGCCTTAACACAGTGTTTATTTGTTCAGACGATAAAACGAATCAGAATCATTCAGAATTTTATTTCTTTCCGCAGAGGTAATAAAAGTTTAAATTTTAAGGTGCTCCGAAAGTATTTTTTTTTAATTACATTTCTGTTTGATCTTATGGTCACCAATGATATGCAAATGATATAATTTTTAATGTCTACATACGAGTTTCAAACACCTATGTTAACATGTGTAATAATTTAATTATTGCCTTTTTTTTTATTTTAAATTTATTTATCAAAACAAATGCATTTAAAATAATTTGCTTTTGACGTTCATGAACTCGATCGTGCGTTTATTTGTTTTTAACTTTTTTCTACTTCAGTTTGAGTTTTCCACCAGTTTGCGTTCTGACATCTTGCACCCCTTAATTAATAATATGCAGCATATTCATTATTTTATATTTTTATAAGATTACATATAGAATATCTTATCATTATACTCGTATTTATAATTGTTTTTTGCAAATCTTAAATTTTAATTCAAAAAAAAGACGCGGTGATGGTGATGAAATGTAAAACGACTTCATAGAATGAGAAGAAACAACAAAAAAAAAAACAACAAAAAAACGTGACCTACAGAAAATTTATTTACTTTAAACAATAACGACATGAAAAACAAACTAATGCAACAGAAAGAAACAAAAAAAAAAAAAAAGAAAAAACTGAATTAAGCAAAAACCTCACTTGGCAACAACAGCCACAAACGATGAAAGAAATGAAAATACAATGAAATCGTACGTTTTTGTCACTGTAAATCGTGTTGGGTGTAGAAATGAATTTCTACGTTATGATATTATGCTTTCATAAAAGTGTGTACCCAATGTAAATTCTACGTTTTGTATCAGAATTTTATTCAGTCAGTTTGAGGCTGAACTGAATCGTAAATTTGTTGTCATCGAAAATTTAATTTTTTATTGTTAGTTGCCATACGCAACATCAATTAAATTTATAACCCTTAAAAAACCGTTTTAATTAGCCCTGTTTAATTGTAAACATTAATGTCTTTATTTTTCTATGATTTCAGGTAGCAAATATCAAAAAAAAAAAAATAAGAAAACGTACGTATATGCTGGCGTAATACTTCCTCTGGTATTATGCTGGTCTTTCATCAAACGCTGATTTATAGAAAGGGAAATTTAAATGTTTAACTTTAAAAGTGCAATAAAACAAAAACGGTTTGAAATTAAGCCATGCAATTATAGGTCAGGGGGGAAGAGTCTCTGCTCTGTTGTTTCTAAGTGTCTATGGCCTTCAATAGACAGTGTTAGAACAGGTTGGCTGCTGGGCTTAGATAAGGATAGCTTAAGGTTGGTTACTGCTTTTATTACGGGGCACTGCGAGATCAGATCGCTAACAAGTATCTGGAATAGATCCCAGCCGGATTATTGCAGGATATGTTGCAATAAAGAGGAGTTGGAAACTATCGAACACCTCCCCTGTAACTGTCCAGCCCTTAGTAGATTAAGGTTGAAGCCTCTTGGCAAGGGCTTCTTTGAAGGTTTGAATTCTGTGTCAAGAGCCGACATCAAGGCTCTCTATAGATTCATTATTAGGTTAAACTGCCTGAGAGGTACTAGGACTTCACTTGTATGTTCTTCTGTTTTTTGTTCTGCGTAGTTCCTCCGCTTCCTTTTCGCACTTCCCTACCTTCTCTCCTTTTTCCATCTCTCCCCTATCCATCCCTTCTTAAGGGCGATTGTGTACAACGGGACAAATTGACCTCTGGGTACTGTACTTAGTACACGTGCTCTAACCTACCTACCTACCTATTTATAGCAAATGACTTCATTCGTATGGCTGCCACGGCTGGCCTCACAGTACCTCATTCGATTAGCCTTTTTCGCTATTTCATTCGATCGAATAATTTTTCGAGTGTATACAATCGTATCTCGGCAATTGCATTCCTAGTGTTGGCCTTTAAATGCTCAATTGTTACTGATTTGTCAACAAAACACTCTTCTTTAACGGCACACCACAGAAAGTAGTCCAACATTGTCAAACCGCAGCTTTTTGGCGGCCAATTGCCATCAACATTTCGGCTTATTAAACGATCATCAAAGGTTTGATGCAATTAATCGATTGTGACATGAGATCTGTGGCAAGTTGGAGCAACGTTCACATCAATACCATGAAGAGTAGGAACAAAAAATCGGTTATATTGTTGCGACATGTGCTCCATTGACCGTAATGGCTGCACCGTGCTCTCTTTTAAAGAAATATGAGACTAAACAATCGATCGGTATGTTTGCATTGGCGTGTGGTTTTGTTGAGCCCTATATACGGCAATTTTGCTTATTAACGTACCCACAAAGATGAAATTGAGCTTCATCCGAACAGATGATTTTTCTAGCAAAATCGACAACATCTTGCAGTTTCTCATTGGCCCACATATTCCAGCGTTTAATAGGGACATTAGTATTGGCAGATTTCAAATAACCGATTTTAGACCGATAAATGGCTAACCATATACTTTACAAAAATAGAGAAAACCGTTCTTTAATTCCACTATTTCCCAAAAACAAAGTATCCATTAGTATAGTAAAGAAAAAATAATAGTGATGAGAGAGCACACTTTATGTTCATTTTACCTCATCAGATACAAAAAAAAAAGTTGTTGTTCTTTTGGGTGTTTTAAAACCAATTGTAGATTAATTTTCAATTCAGAATAAAAAGAATACCTATCAAGAACTAAAGCTTCTTCTGCCTACCAAGCCCAACAAATGAAAATGAGTGCGAATGCAAATAAATGGGTGGAGGAAGAGATCCAGACAGAGCCAAATTTTTTTTGCGTTTTTACAAATTATACCAGAAAAATTCGTAAAAATGTAAGCTAAGCCACGTTGATTTACACTCACCTATTCATATCACTTGCTTTTAAACCCTTAGCAATAGTGAAACAATCCGGTGACGTTAATGTGATAAAGATTTGTTTTCAAATTGAATAAGAATTTTATTATCGTTTCATAAGTTCAAAGTCCACTTAAAAGTGTTTAATAAAGTTTTTTTTTGTTGTTTTTTTTAAGTAACGAATTGTACTGAAATTATATTCAAAAATTTATTCTTTGTACACTCTGCTTAAGTCGTTGCTTAAGTTGATTTATGAAGAACGTTAGAAACTTAATGCGAGGATAAAACGTCAGCTAGTAATCAGCCTCACTGCAACTGTTCCGAAACATTTGGACAACAAGTTATTGAAACAATGAAATTAAAATAATCAAAATGGGAGACACATAGTAACAAGTTCAACAAATTGTTTTAACTGAAAACCGTAAGTATTGATGCCCATTTATCAGGTAATAGAATACGGAAATAGTATTCATAAGAGTAAGGGATCATCTATTGAGAAAAAATTTACATTGGTTGGAATACTAGTGAAGTATCTGAAGCGATATTTTTTGTTTTTTGTTTTACTATAAAGAAGAGGCAAATATTGAATTATATTGGTACACCCCGATCTGGTTTACCAGTCATTAAAAACATGAATGAATTGGATATTGACCTTAACCACATGCCAGTTTAAGATCTTCTGAAACCAAAACCACGTACTCATCGATTCTCGATATTTGAATGTCATGTGAATTGTGAATGACGGTGAGCAAAACATTGATCTGATAAAGAGACGTCAAAATTCTCTTTAGTCAATAAGCCAAAAAAGTTTCAAAATCATGGTATTCTGGAACTGCTCTTTCCTAGATAATAATAGCAAAAAGTACTTGATTATGCTTGATTTCCTATAAAAAAAATTCGAGTTTAAAAAACGAGGTGTGGTGTAGTGGTCCCAGTCTAGAGCAGAAATCAAAAATACAGAGTCTCAATTCAAGATATCACATAGCTTCACTTAAGCCCTGGTTAGCCAAACGTACATGTAACGTATGTTCAATTTTATCATATGAAGAGCAATGTAAATGCTTACGGAAAATACAATACGGTTCGGTAATTTCACATTGCTTTTTGTATTCTAAGAACAAACATACGTTCTCTAACATTACGTGGACGTTTGGCTAACCGAAGCTTTAAATGTGCGAAAGAGTGGCTTCCAGTGATCAATACAAGTAAAGTCATTAAGTAAAGTTTTTACTTACAAGCAGAACGTGTTTCAATTTTGTCTGATACTGTATACGGTATATCGTATCATATTGAAATAAATCATGTATCACCATTGTTGCGTTGTTATTGAACTGAAACCCAGATAGGCAACACATACAAACAAACACCTCAATAGAACTCTTATGGAAACAGACATTAACGTGTACATTAACCAAAAAATAAATTACAAACATATATGTATGTATGTACGTGTTATATTCGAAGATATAAAATTCTTAACGCTATAAAATATCAAATTAAAGTTCGATTGTTGTAAGTAATACTGAAAAACCTACATACATACATACATACATACATACATACATACATACATACATACATACTTACATGCATACATACATACATACATATTTGATTTTGTTTTCGTTTGAAAATGTTTTTTTTTTTTTTTGTTGTTGATGTCTACAAAAGGAAGATAATGTAACCAATGAAATACGATTAAAATCAATGTCAAGACGTTATTTTATTAAAGAAAACAAAAGCAATAAAAAATCACAACAACAACAGTGCCAACAGCTTTGGCAACAAGAAACTCAAGACCAAACTTATCAGGTAACGATGATATGGTTGGTATACGTAAGTAGAAACAAAATTATCAAACAAATCTACTTCCTGGTTAAAATTCAGTAAAAATCATTCGAAAGAAAATCGCTGGCAATTGATTTCAAAACATAATGGAGATACTCGAAATACATTTTTTTCACTTATGTTGCATACACATTATACAAGATGGGCATACATATTCTCGTGATTAAGACGATATGATGCATATAATGTATCAGAGCTAGGTAGTAGTGATGAACTTTTCGATGCTTTGTAGCGTAAAGAGTATCGGCAGATTACTGCGCACCCATGAAATCTTGCAATAATATGGAGGTGAGGTAAAAAATTCAGAGTTATATTTAGGATTGCGTATGATTAACCAATAATGCCTCCTACAACTCTGTTATTCTGAACAGTCTTAACATGCTGTTCACTGTCAGCAAGAGTAATTCACTGCCTTGTACTTATTACGCACGTAGAAATTTCAATCCAAAGCGCGTTAAAGCCTTACAGGTTCCAAGTATTTGTTCTGATGACTCATTTTCCTCATCACAGGGTTTATATCTGGGGTTGCAGTCGAACTCTATCCTAATGCAAGTGTTCTTTGTTCAGTTACTATTGTCGGGCTACTTCTAGATAGTCTGAAGTATAATTAAAATATCTTCACAATCTAATTACCCAACAAAAATTTTGATTACCGTAAGCCCGTTTAACTTGAATTAATATTTCCTTTTGTGGCGTACACCCTGCCTTTTTCTACTCCATGAAAGCCATCCAGTTTTTCATTCTAATCTTAAGTTAACCATTTAGGAGCAGAGGGTTCGAAGGCTGCCGTATTTCTGTCCAAGTTAAATTGAGCTCATCTTTCAACCATCGTGGTTTCCCAAGGGCTTAGAGCATTTCTCTTTAAGAAAGCTTCTGTTCCAATATAAATCCCTGTACCATCCCTTTCTAAAAAGAATATGAAGAAAATAAATTATTTATTCCAGGTTTCTACTCATTCTGGTTGTATTCCGTTAGGCATTTAAAAATCATATAAAGTGAGCTAGGACTGTCTAGATTAAAATAAGGAATACAGGTTACGATGCCTTGTGACAAATCTTGCGTTAGACTTGCCTTCTATTAATCTAACCATAGTTTCCAGAGCAGTGGCTCTCACTACCATATGCAACAGGATTAAATTCAACAGAGCCTACAGTGTCGTTAAAGGACAGGCTTTCATTAACAAGCCCATCTCTGTATCAAATACCGCCTGAACAATTTTCACCATATTTTAGAAGGTAGTGTGTTGATTGACTCCTACCTCAGCCAACTTAAACAAAACGAAATAGGAGACTTGTTTCGGCGGCTTCTTCTAAAATTGCCATTAAAAGTTACTCAAAAAAATCTGTTCTTCGGAGTCGACTTTAAACCATAGGTCCCGCCACTCATGGATAAAATTAACAAACACAACATCGATGGTGTGAGAAGTTAGATCGTAGTCCTGATCAAAGAAAACACTTGAGAAAACATTGAAGTCTTTAATGACGTTGATCAATAAAGATCAAGATGATCATCGAGAGATTTTACAGTTACATTGAGTATTTTAAAAAGTGTATCTCATTCACCACTAGTAGATAAATACGCAAAGGTGTTTGTCCACCCAAAAAACTTGAATGGACACTACCAGGCCATATGTGGCGATTTACGATGCCAGAGTTTTTCATTATCGGAACCATTGTAATGGTGTGAGGATGTAGCGTAAAGTGTTAATGTCCATCATTGACAGTTCATTCCAGTTATCTATGTAGTAAACGCTAAGGTTCCTTTTCCTAGTCCGACATAGTGCCGAATATGTACCTTCCTCTTCCTAATCTCTACAAATTCAGCAGAAATCACTTGCTGTTATTGGTCGACTAGTACGCATGCTTAAATTTACGCTGCTTAACATTATGATTAGAATTACAATTTATATGGAATTATTATGAGCTAAGCAAAGTAGACGTTATGCTTGGTATAATGTAAGAGACCAGAATTTCTGGTGGGAATCGAACCTATGACCCTCACGGTAATAGTCTAGCGCAATACATATTACACTGCCAAGGCAACAGGCAATCTCTAATATTGAAAGAAGACTTTGCTAACTTTCTCAAACAGAACAGCCAAAGTTTTACAAAATTGGCAATTAGCAGAGAGATAATTTCTGACAAAGATATTTCGGCATCTGTCGCTTATGTGGGCATATGTAAGTAATTTGAAAATCAAAGCTAGAGCCTATCTAAATGAAAACGAAACAATGGATGAATTGCCATTAAAAATAATACTTATGATGGAGATACACGATGAAGATTTGGCCGATGTTGGCAGTTAAAATAAATTGCCTTTTCCCTCGTATATACATATGTAAGTATGTTAACGTCTACTCTGCTTAATTTCTATGCAAAATGCGAACTAGAACTGTAAAGATCTGGCGTAGTTTTTTTTTTTTAATTTTAAACCAAGTTCTGAGTATTTTTGGGTTTAAGTCTGAGATGCATTTGAATAGAGAAACCAACAACTATTCCAGCTTTAGTATCATATTCGTTTTCCATTTTCCCTATGCAGTAGTTAAAAGAAGTTTTTCTTGTTCTTTTTTCGTTTTTGAATAACAAAAAATATGTGCTATTGGTGTTGTTATTGTAATTTTAAATAACAAAAAAAAAAAAGAAAAGATTTTTGTGTTGCTTTGGCTATTGCAATAGCATTTGTGAACTAGACTTTACTCCACATAACACTTAAGAGAAAAAAGAAACAACAACAACAACAACAACAACAAACAGTAGTTCGTAGAATAGACTTCTATTATAATCTGGATTTATCACTTTTTGTTAATCTTGTTAATGGCTTATCTCGCCTAAATCTTATTTTTTAAGTCAATTTTCTTCTTCTTTTGTTGCTTTCATTTTATTATAATGTTGTTATTGCTGTTATTGTTACTAGGCTTGTTGTTATTGTTGTAAAAGCAAGAAAACCATGTCATCAAAAGTATATGTCTGTCTGTACATACACATCCATACAACACATGTTTAAATTTCAATAAACATTTGAGAGAGTTAAAGAAAACAAACCAAACTCATATTAAAAAAAAAAAGAAAAAAAAACTAAGAAAAAAAACCAAGAAAGATAAAAACAACAATGAACAACAAAACAAGAAGACTTAAGCAAAAAGCACAAAATTTTAATGTCATTTTTTTTTCATTTCTATTGTAGCGTTGAAAAAAAAAGAAGCGTGTTTAACACACAACAGCTACAGCTCCTACAAAACAATAGCAAAAGCTGCAGATACAACAGCATCGTAAGTCTGTATGGAAAAAAAACAACAGCAATAACAACAACAACAACGTATTGGCAACAATAACAACATTACAACGGTAACAATTGAAACCAGCACGAGACAATTAAAATCTCCTTATGCTGCTGGTTGCTTGACTGGCCAGTTCCATCACCATTTATTTTCTTTCTTACGTTTCACATCTTTTCTTATTTCAAGTTGCTGTGCGAACGATATTGTTTCTCTTGTATGTCTTGTATGCCTCTAATGATTGTTGCATACGACCGGGTATAAGCATTCGAAGAGGAAAACATTGGCACAACAACGCCAAGAACGTCGTTCCATAAATATTAAAAAAATAAAAAAACGAAAACAACAACAAACACAAAGAAACAAGCACAGTTTGAATACCTTAACGACTCAAAATACAAAAAAAGAAAAACAAAACAAAACAAAACAGAAAAAGTAAGACCAAGACCAAGATAAATTTCAATATATTAAACCGTTAGAAGCCTGACTTATAGTCAAGCCAGTTTGATGATGGCGGACTGGGTGAATGTTTGACTAAATCAGCATTGGCAATAATAATAGTGAACCTTTCAACATCTTCTCGAATATCGCTTATGGAGCTTTTTGAAATTTTTTTATTTCCTTTTTAACTGTTCACCCTATACTGACTTCAGATACGCCTTAGTTTACCGAATTCGTTGCAAATTTTGGCTAGACTTTCTCTTAAATTTCAAGCTGGCAATTCTAGTTATGGGCTTGTCTGGCTTGCGAAATCCATGTAACAACTTGTTTTTGACTACTTCAGGATAAAAATCTTGAATTACATTTGTTTACCGAAGTAAATACAAATTTTCCCTATTTTTTAAAGCCACTAATTTGAAGGTCTATGATTCACTATCGTTTGTCGTATGTCAGATGTGATTTATGATAAGCCGGACTAAATGGGTACACAGTCTTGCCAACAGAATCATTAATGATACAAGTTTCTATGATATCTGGGGGCAGTCAGTGGAAATATTTGAATTAGGCGTTTGTGATTCTAAACTAGATATTGTCTGATAAGTGGTTGGTCTCAGATAGTATTTGGTATAGCATAGTAGCATAGAAATCTTTCGGAAATTTTTCTTTTTTTTTTGTTAGCAATTTTGTAGCACTTTGTTCTGCATAAATATTCAGCATTTGACTAATAGTTTAATAATGGCTTTTAAGATCTTGGTTAATTTCATTTCAGTTTTACAATACTTTTCAACAATAGCTAGCACTTCTTTTGATGCTGTTCGAAATCAACCTCTTTAGCATTTGTTACGTCTAGCACCAAGGGCACAGTAGTGTGTTGGCTCATCTCAATACCACAGGTCTGACAACTCTAGCAAAACAAAATTTGAGAAAATATTCCTTTGGCGACTTTCTCTCAGCAGACTTTTGGCAAAAACTCTGAGAGTAAATAAAATTGCCATGAAAGAGTTTCTCAAATATCCGTCATGCGGAATCGCCTTACAACTGTAGGCCTCGCCACTCATGTATAAAATTAACGCGCACAACATAAGTGGTGTGAGAAACTAGGTCGTAATCCTGACTGAAGGATTATAATGATCAATTCTATATGACCAATTATGTTGACCAATGACCAATCTATGTGACCAATTATGTTGATGACTATATGACCAATATATGTCTTGCACCGCATTTGAGTTCTCGGTTGAGACAATCAAGAGCTGGCAAACAATGTCAGGCAATTCTTGCTTTTTACAGGAAAAGCAAATAACTGTACTACGTAGATAGAGACTCGTCAAGGATTATTCTTTATCACAGGACTTGTTTTCGTTTTTTTTTTTAATTTAATTTTTTAAATGGACAAACCTCTGGTTTTTTCGAGAAGTCAGTTTTTATTTTATTATTTTAGATTCGAATTGCTTTTAAATGAAAATATTTCATGTCTTCATAGATGTGTACTGGGAGATCCCGAAAAAATTAATTGAGAACCACCTCAGTTATATAGCTATTAACACAACGCTTTCATGGAACGCGCTTGCTGTTGTTGTTGCTGATGATAACAGTAGTTTGCATTTCTCTTTTCCAACAAAAGGTTCCAGGTTTCACAACTAATTCACGGTTTAGGGTAGTTGTTCTTCTATGCCAGGCGATCGTCTGCAGTTTGTTGTAAAAACTTCCTTGTTTGTTGGTGAGTTAAGTGAGCTGTAAGTGTTATATTCCCTTGAAGACCTATGTTAGGCTTACGTTGCTATTTATTCTCTTGTTACAAAGGTAAGCCCATCATCTTTAAATTGATTTCAAGAGAAATTTGTCAGGTTGTTACGATTTTGATAATCAGTTTGATTTAAGAGAAATGACAAATTAGGCCAAACCATCCATTTCTGGCGGTGGCGCGGTCAGTAATGCCTTCATTTTACCATTTTTATTTCATTCACTTGGCCCTTGTGCTTTCAGTTAAGTAGCTAACATTAATCGAATATATGGAGTAGGAAGAGAAAGACATAAAACGATTTGAGTTCTTTACCAAGTTAACTTCGTTTTTCAACACCTTAGATATGGAAAATGTAAATGTAGTTGTGAAACTTCAGAAGCAATAGGAAGCATATGCAAGCTTAGAGCACTTTTGAAACCAGAAGCACTGTGGAGTACAGCTATCAGAACGGAAATGAAATATTTCCAAACAAATAATGTTATTAGTATACCTGCCTTAATGCTATTGCAATCAGTTACCATAAATCAAGATTATAAAAGTGCCGATTGTAGAGTGTTTTAAACCTAAAGACTTTCAAACTATTGTTTGTCTTCTTAAACGACGATGTTTTTAAGACGTTGTTCTTTTTTTTCTCTTTTCTACTTCTTTTTATTTTGTTTTACTTACTTTGGTTTGGCAAGATCATGTTGTGTTGGAGATCAAGATTATGGCTGCACCTATAACCGAAGCAGAAGAAAAATAATAAAAAAAAAAGAAACACTCCATGTACATATGTAAGTATGTAGGTAAACATACACTCATATATGTACATACATACATACATACATATATACATACTACATATATACGTATGCAAGTAAGCAAGTAAGTCTTAATGTTTGTATGCCTATTAAACAGTGCACTCAAAAAGAAAAGTCTTTGTTTCAAAAAAATTTCCAAATTTCAAAAATCGTTTACCACAAATAAGCACTTTGTTGTCACTATTAAATGGTGAAATTCTGAGGTGTTGCATTAATTTTAAAGCGTAGTGTTTTTTATTTTTTTGTAGAGCCAAATAAACAATAACAGGCTCGACAGTAGCATCACAGTATCATGTTTTTAAACTTAATCTTGAAGGCATCATACCTGTATTTGAGTTTTTTTTTTCTTTTTTTATTTTTTTTTTCTAAAAGACATAGGGACAGAATTAAAGCACCAGAGACAGAATAACAATGTTTGGCAAACCTTTTTTTTTCTTCTTATTCTTCTTCTTTCTGTTAAGTACAATACGATATAAAAAGTAAAATAAAAATGATCATAAGAAAACATGTCTCTCAAATGGGTCTGTCTCTTCTGTCTGTCTATCTTATCGTTTCTGTTTGTTTGTTGAATTGTTTATTTGCTTTTGTTTTTGTTTTTGTTTTTCTTCAAGTCATTAAATTGATGGTTTATTTTAGTTTTATTTTATTTTATTAGATTTTCTTGTTATTATTGCTTTTGTTCAAATAGTTTTTAAAAATATAAACTCGAAAAGAAATGAAATTTGTTTAAAAAAAAATGCCTTCAACACGATTACAAATAATGTCATCCTCCATGAAATTTTATAAAAATACCTACGAATTTATTTCATTCCCCTACCATTTCATCTCAGGTATAACTTACGAGAATAAATCCGCTTATTAAGCCAATGTTAAAGGCTATTTAATACACAGTTCGTCAATGATTAAAAAAAAATTTAATTTTACATTTATCTACCTAACCTACACGACTTTAATTAGCAGAACATATTTTTTTTAATTCTTAATGTTGAATTACTTGATATTAATTAATTAAATTAGTTCAACAGTTTCAGTATTATGATGTAAAATTAGACAATTACTATTTATCATCCTTTCGTCTTTATAAAACAAGTATTTTGTCTTTGTCTGTTTCTTCAAACATGTCGCATATTATTAATCACAGAGAATTTTATTTACTTGGATAGGATAAAATGATCAAATTTTAATTCAATTCAATCTAATTAAACTTTTATTTATTTATTCATTTGTTACAATACAATTACAAATTAATTTAATTATTTACGCGCTGAGAAGCCTAGCCTTTTGCCAAGTTTTCCCTTTTTCCCAAGATATTTTAAGATACGAAAAAGATTTCTAACAAACCAAGTTTTTTTTTAATATTTTTTTCCAAAAAGTCAATAATAACACTATGCAACAAAATAAAAAAAATTGAATACACCCAGCTACATAGTATAGGTTGTGAGTTTTGTTGAGTAGAACTTAAAAATATTTTTTTTATATTTCTTGAACCTTCCAAACTTGTTTTATTTGACAAAAACTGTTTTTTTTTTTTGACATTACACACAAATTTATTGATTACATAAACATATTTCAATCAATGTCTCAAAATTAAGCTTTCTTAGAAAGAGGAGGAATAGGCCTTTAAAACGGCACGCATATATATATTGTTCGACTTAATATTCTATTAAGTTTGATGAGGTAAACTTGGCAAATGCGATTTTTTTCATATTTTTTCAAGTTTGTTCATTTATAGTACAAAACTTTAATTAGAAAATATAAAATAAATTGTGGCATCTTAAAGGTGTTATATCTCGTTAGAGATAGAGGTATTGACATTCATGTATGATAGAAATCGAACAGAAAAATGTTAGCGCCGTTTAAATGTATGAGTATTTAAAGAGGTTTGAAAGTCGTGCTATGCAAAAGTTTACAGAATTTCTGATGGATCTTGTTTATTGGAAATTGGATCAATTTCACGTTTGAGCGACCACCAGAAGTAAGCCAATATTTTCGCAAAGCGAAATAATAATATTTGCAAAAAACACAAATATTACCAGACTTCTGGCAGCTCCCAAAACATGAAACTGATACATTTTCTGATAAACAATCAAGATCCATCAAAAATTTTGAAAATTTTTTAAACTGAGAGTACATTTGATAAGATGACATATAAAAAAAAACATAACATAACTGTTATACTCTTTAAATAATAACTACGGTAATTTTTGTTCGATTTTATCAAACGAAGTGTCAATCTCTTCACAGGATAATGCACTTCAAGAATATTTGCATTTATTTCATATTTTTTAATAAAATTTTGCAATTAAGATTGGCTAAACTGAAAACCATAAGGAAAAAATGATTTTTTTTCAAGTTATCCGATCAAAACTCATAACATATAAGTTTAGGCGAAATGTTTATGTATGCCGTCTTAAAGGCTCATCTCTCTCCTTTTCAAAAAAACTTTGGATTATGAAAATAGGTTAAAAAATCTTTAGGTAATCAATAATTTTGTGTCAAATAAAAGCAGTTTGTAGGGTTCGAGAAATATGAAAAGGAAATTTTTTTTGAGTTCTATTCAAAGAAACTCACAACCTACACTATGTCATTAGTTGGGTGTATTTTGACTGTCGCACCGTGTAATCATATGAAATATTTAAATTTCTCAAAAAAAAATTGTGTTTCTTAGTTCCGGCAAAATAACATCAACAGAGGCATCTATCTCCTTTTAAAATTTTGGTACTTTTGTTGAAAAAAAGGTTTTTTCTCCAGAAATAAAAAGTTTTTATAAAAAAAAATTACTCGCAACACTGGCACTAAGTAACTTCGACATTATGCTCGGTGTAGTGTAACAGACCAGAGTCTCTAGTGGAATCGCACCCACAACCCTCTAAACATGCTCAGCTGTCATATGATTCTCAGTTTGTGACCGTTTTGATGGAATGAATGAATTTAATTTGAAGTTTTTATAAATTTTACAAAATTTTCCGAAAACATCGAAAACAGTCGAATTCTTGGATTCTTTGAATTCCTGTGCCGATATTATTAAAAATCGGTCTTAGCCCCTGATTTGTCACTCAGATAATATATCTTATCTGCTCAAAATTGGTCTCTGACTAGTTTCAACGGTTCCTAACGGCCTCTTTCTGTAAGGGGAATGGTTTCGGACTAGCAACCTCAGAGTTTTTGGCCGAAATCTGCTGAGTTGCAGTCGCCTAGGAAATATTTTTTCATATTTCGTTTTGTTGAAGATGTCTAATCTGATATTTGAACTGTGGCCTCACGTCTAATAAGCCAACACCCTTACCTTTCTAGACAAAATATTTTAACAGTTTTCCTGGAATAAATTCTCAATAACACTTCCAAATGGCTTTGAGCCCCTTTGTAAGCAACTACAAATGCCCTACGCCACACAACTATTTCTAGGCTAATCAATTGACGTAGTTTTGTGATTAAATCATAATGTAATTATGATTCTTTGTCTATTGTTACGCTTTCAAGTAAATAAGTACCATTTTTACCAGCAATGAACTGTTGCTGAGAGATGTTCTAGTCGAAACAAATACAATACAAATTCTTTAGTTCAACACGACAACATCATCAGCTTTTCGCCATCATTAATTTCTTAAATGCTTATAATTTGCACAAATTGCTGTGAAATTTCTATAAATTTCTGAGGCTTACAAATAGCTTCTTACAATGAACTAATTTTTATACCAAATTTAATTCCAAATTTTTGATTGACAGTACAATACAGTATGATTGATATGCTCGTATATTTGAAACTGAGGCTAGGCTGTGTTACGAATAGCTTACGATATTTTTTTGTGAATACCTAATTAGTAAAACTTTTTTTCGCCTTGTATTGCTATACACTGTACATATACTGAACGTAATACATTTCGCCGAAATAGTTCTTATCAGTGCTTAGAGAAATGAAAACAAATATTTTTTTTAGAATTCAACCAAAATAACTATGAATTGGCAAAAGAGTTATCAAAATTAAAATCTATTTTGGAAAAAAAAAAACAAAAACGTTAAATAAACAAATAAATAATAGTGAATGAAAACAAATTGAATATTTTTGAAAACAATTTGAATGGAGGAGCAGTGAACTGAAATACTTTGTTATTGCTTTTAAGCAAATTTCTTTGGAAATGTTAAGTATTTTCAAACTACTGTTAAGTAAAAATGTATGCGTACAGCAAAAAGATCTTCGAAATATTTTGTTTTGCTAATGAAAGTGAGTGGCAACATATTGGAAAATGAAAGCCAAACCATGTTGAAGAGAAAATAAAATACCGAAATTTACCCAAAGAATGTTATACCAGCAGGGAAATATGGTGTTGGCTAGGTTACGGCTTGGTTAGCTTTAAATTCAGCTGCATTTTATCGGTTAGTTATTGTTGAGATCAATGTGGTTCTCCATATTTATGACAAATACTCTGAAGGCCATTATTACAACTTGCCGTTAACTAAAGGGAGGATTTTAACTCGCAAATAAATTGTTTTTCGTTATTATGAGTATCAATAAGATATAACTTTATAGTTCCCTTTAGCTAAGGTACCTTTAACTAAACCCAAGTTTAACGGCAAGTTGTAATAATGGCCGTTATTAGACGAAAGTCCAGGGTTCGAATCCCCGGTCAGACATCAAAAACGAAATATGAAAACAAATATTTCTTCGGCGACTTCCTCTCCGCAGATTTCTGGCAAAAACTCTGAGAGTAAATAAAATTGCCATGAAAAGTCTCTCAAGAAATCTGTCGTTCGAAGTCGGCTTTAAATTAACACCCACAACATAAGCGGTTTGAGAAACTAGGCGGTAATCCTGACTGAAGGATTGTAATGACCAATAATGTATGCATGTATGTTTGTAATGCAGATCGCAATCAATTTTTGAGCATATTACAGCTTAGGGTTCTGAATATAAATTTATTTAGCAGGACAAAAATGTCCAGTTCCCATTCAGTTTTCAAATTTTAACACAATTGCCATATTTCTGAGGATTTTATGAATCGATACGATAAGAACGATGGATCGAATGGAAAATTTCTAAGACCTTACTTTGATTAAGCTCGGAGTAAAATAACAAGCTAGTCGCCGTAGTCTAGTAGTAGTGCGTTGGCTTATTACACGAAAAGCCAGGGTTCAAATCCCCAGTCAGACATCAAAAACGGAATATGAAAAAAATATTTCTTTGGCGACTTCCTCTCAGCAGATTTCTGGCAAAAAAAGTCTGAGAGTAAATAAAATTGAAATGAAAAGTTTCTCAAAAAAATCTGTCGTTCGAAGTCGACTTTAAAATTAACACCCACAACATAAGTGGTTTGAGAAACTAGGCCGTAATCCTGACTGAAGGGTTGTAATTGCCAATTATGTATGTATGTAAAACAACAAACTTGAATTTGGTGGAGTTAACATCTGGTACCCTAGATGGTCCCATAAAAAAAAAATTTTTTTTTATTTCCTAAGGTTTTAAGGTAAAGAAAAATAATTTTTCAAGTTTTTGTTATTTTAATTGATCATTCGCCACTGAGTGTATCTCTTGTGTGATTGTAAATCAATTTATTTATTGAGGAAACGAAATAATGTCCAACAATTTAAGCAATCTTAATAAGTGGGTGTATGTACGTACACTTTTTTCCTAACCTGTACATATTTTTCAACATTTGTTTTTGCACAAGTGATTATTTTAAAAATAGATCTCAGACGTTTACCATAATATATCATCTATAAATTTGCTTTTGTTTGCTTTTGTTAAAAACAATATTCAACAAATTATTTGTTATAAAAAACAAAAGAAAGGAAACAAAATAAATTTTTTAAATTTCTTTAGTTGCTATGGCGTTCATGCAAACTAAAATTTTAAATTCCAAAGCATTGTACTAAGGTACAACGGACGGATAAGATAAGTTATATTGCTTTTACGAGTATGTTGTTGTTTTCGTTTTTTTTAATCTAAGATAGTAACGGTACGATGAATGTCTTTAATCTTCGGTTTTATTTCAATCATTTGCTACAAAGAAGTTCCAACATACTCTTCATCAATCAAGGAAAAAGTAACGAATATCTGCAAGTATTTTTCATGGAAAGTAGTTGTGAAAAAAACCCAAATTAAGTTTTGTCCATAAGAAAATTAATTAGAGTTCAACAGCTCCTCCATTACCAAGTTTTAAGTAAAATTTTCAATATTAGAAACGATTGCCTCAAATTCTCTAAAATCTGTATGCCAAGCCTTATTAAGCCAAATATGTGCTATTTAGTACGATTTCATACGGTGATTTTGTGTCGAATTTTGAAGTAAAGCCTTTCATAAGTGCAGAACTGCATATCCCTGGTCTCTACAAGGCTTAAATTTAAAGAACTCGAACAAATTTATTGTGCAAAGTTCGGATTATACGGTGGATGCGTCAAAATTTCACTTCTTATATACAAAGTGTGACCGTTTCAATTGAATTGTTTACCACCCTCCTTATATGCCGATCTTATTACATTTTCTCCACTGTTTCATCAAGTTTCTTCGTACGTAGTGCATACGTAATTGGTCATTACAACCCTCTAGTCATGCTTACAACCTGGCAAAAACTCTGAGAGTAAATAAAATTGCAGTGAAAAAGTTTCTCAAAAATCTCTCGTTCGGAATCCATGTTAAACTGTAGGTCACATCATTGAAATTAACACACTCAGCATAATTTGTGTGAGAAGCTAGGTCATAATCCTGATTGTAATGACCAATTATATATGTATGTACGACAGAAGATAGAATAATGCAAGTAATATTCCGAAATCTTACCCATTTTTAAACATAGAATGCTCTTCAAAAATAAAGTCAAATAAATAACGTCTTAATATCACCAATCTACTTATCTTTCCTATTTCACTTAACATTAACGGAGGCATTACATTATGGAACCAGCTACCGATAATTTGTAAGTGAACTTAATCGAACCGAAATTTTTTAACCAAAATAACTTCTTTTAAAATAAATTTGAGAGAGAAACGAACCTTGCTGTTAATGCTGGATGAGACTAAATTCTAAAATATCTTGTAAATAGAAAGGTTGTAATAGAAATAAAATTCGGCTTCATAATTATTTTTTTTACATGCCGATTCAATTATTAAAATTTTTAGAAAACAAAAAAAAACGGAGAAAAACAATAACAAGTTATTCCCAAAGATTTCCTAGATTGAATATATAAAAATGAAAATGTGAGTGTGAAAACGATATACCCACAGACTTTCATAAACAATTCTTTGAGTATTTTTTTTATATTTGTTGGTTTGTGTACTTCCATAATCTTTTCAATGATATGATGCCATATTATTTAGAAATTCATTCATTTATTCATTCATGCATTGAATTGAACCGAAAAATAATCAAAATAATAAACACTGATGTGGATGATGATGACGAAGTTTAATAGAGAAAATAAAAAAAAAAACAATATTCGTTCGATTTATTTTTGTTTTGATTTATTTTTGTAGTTTTTTTAGTTTTGTTTTTAGTTTTTTTCATTTTCTATCGGATATTATTTGTTTACTTATCAAAGTGTTATTGCAACGAACGATACGATATTTTATTCCCTTTATACCCCTACACTAAGTAAGTGACTGGAATAGAGGCACTTCAATAAAGTTGGTTTAATTCATCAAAATAATTTTTTTTTAATATTCTTCACATACACCCAGTGAAATATGCAAATTATCAGCAAAAATAAAAGTTTGTAAATGCCAATTTACATGTTCATCTGCATTTTCTAAAAATCCTAATGTCGGCATTCCTTATGAAGAAAATTTTCTTTTTTAATTAGAGAAAGGAATTATATGACATACTATCATATTTGAATTCGTTTTGGTCATTTTAAACTACATACATACATACATACATACATAATTGGCCATTACAACCCTTCAGTCAGGATTATGGACTAGCTTCTCATATCACTGATGTTGTGTGTGCTAATTTTATACATGAGTGAGGTGAGGA